>JAABKJ010012994.1:0-10402 GCA_011634705.1 Andricus grossulariae
GAATAAAATAATCTAAACTGAATATCTTCAAAAATGATTCAAATGTTTCCTAAAATTTGGAAATTCTCTTTCAAAATTAAAAACATTACCGTAAGATTTTTTAGATTTGTTTAAACAATGTTTAAAATTTTTTGAAATTTAACAATGTTGTTGGAAATTAAATTTTTGTTGTTGAAATTTTTGATGAAATCCCTTTGAAAATTGCCTTTCCAAAATGAAAAATAATTTTAAATTTTCTAGAAATCCTCATTTTTTTATTTTCCTGCAACCTTTCAAAATTCCATTAAAGTTTACACATATTTGGTTTAAAATCTTGAAAAATCTACTTTTTGTTTAAAATTTGTTAAAATCTTTTCATTCATAAAATTATTATTGAATAAAATAATCTAAACTGAATATCTTTAAAAATGATTCAAATGTTTCCTAAAATTTGTGAATTCTCTTTCAAAATTAAAAAAATTACCGTATGATTCTTTAGATTTGTTTAAACAATTTTTTAAATTTTTTGAAATTTTTGATGAAATCCCTTTAAAAATTGCCTTTCCAAAATAAAAAATCATTTGAAATTTTCCAGAAATTCTCATTTTTTTTATTTTTCTGCAACCTTTCTAAATTCTTAAAAAGTTTACACATATTTGGTTTAAAATCTTCAAAAATCTACATTTTGTTGAAAATTTGTTAAAACCTTATCAGGTATAAAATTATTTTTGAATCTTTTCAAAACATCAAAACCAACATCTTTTTAAATTATTCGAATTTTCTCTAAAATTTGTGAAATCTCTTCCAAAATTAAAAAAATTACTTTAAAATCTTCCACATTTCTTTTGGACATTTCTAGAAATATTTTGAAATCTTGCTGAATCTTTTTAAAAAATTACCTTTAAAAATTGATTTTTCAAAATAAAATCTCATTTGACAATTTCACAGAAATCTTTCAAAATCTATTTTTTTGAGATCTTTCAAAATTTATAAAAAGTTTATACATTTTTTATTTGGAAACATCAAAAATGTAAGCTTTGTTTAACATTTTTTTAAATCTGTTCAAGCATAACATTATTTTTGAATCTTTTTACCATAAATAAATTAAACTAAACTGAGATATATATTTTTTAATGATTCGAATTTTTCCTAAAAGTAGTGATTTTGAGAATATTTTCAGAATAATATAATTACTATTTCATTCTGTGTAGAATAATTATAATATGTGTAGCAAATATTTTTTGTAGGAGAAATATAATCAGTATACTCAAAATATTTATATTTGCATTAGAATATATATTTACCTGAGATTGATAAAAATGAAACAAAGAAGTCAGATTGAAAAAGTACATATCCAATATTGTAGATGTGCTTATGGAAATTAAAAAGATATCAGTATTTTGTAATGAAATGTTAAAATCAACTTTTTTCGATGAAAGTCTACATTTTTAAATGTTTAAATTTTTTTACAAATTCATTATTTACTGAAATTGTTTGGAGAAAATAAAAAATAGATTAGAGGAGACCTAAATTTACGATCATTTTTAGAAATCTTTTTAAGTCCTTTGAGATCTTTTGAAATATTTTTAAAATCCCTTTAAAACTGAATTTTCCAGAATAAAATATCATTTAAAATTTTCCCAGGAATCTTAATTCTTTATTTTCCTGAAACGTTTTAAAATTCTTACAAAGTTTATACACATTTTGTTTAAAATCTTCACAAATCTACATTTTGTGGAAAATTTGTTAAAATCTTATAAAGTATAAAATTATTCGAATTTCTTATAAAAGTGGTGAAAATTCTTTCAAATTAAACAAAAAAATGGCTTAAAATCTTCCAGATTACTATTCGACATTAAAAAAAAAACTTAAAATGTTGAAGAGAAATCTGGAAGATTTTAAGCCATTTTTTGGTTTAATTTGAAAGAATTTTCGCAACTTTTCTAAAAAAATTCGAATAATTTTATACTTTATAAGATTTTAACCAATTTTCAACAAAATGTAGATTTTTGAAGATTTAAAACAAAATGTGTATAAACTTTGTATGAAGTTTAAAACGTTTCAGGAAAATAAAAAAAATTAAGATTCCTGGGAAATTTAAAAATGATGTTTTATTCTGGAAAATTCAGTTTTAAAAGGGTTTTAAAAATATTTCAAAAAATCTTGAAGGGTTTTAAAAGATTTCTAAAAATCATCGTAAATATAGGTCTCCTCTAGGCTATTTTTTATTTTTTCCAAGCAATTTCAGTAAATAATGAATTTGTAAAAAGATTTAAACATTTAAAAATGTAGACATTCATCGAAAAAAAGTTGATTTTGACATTTCATTACTAAAAATTTATATCTTTTTAATTTCTAGAAGCACATGTATAATAATGGATTTGTACTTTTTTAAATTTGACTTATTTTTTTTTCATTTTCACCAATCTCAGGAAAATATATATTCTAATGAAAATATAAATATTTTTAATATACTGATAATATTTCTCCTACAAAAAATATTTGCTATACTTTTTTATAATTATTCTTCACAGAATGAAATAGTAATTATTTTATTCTGAAAATATTCTCAAAATGTACACAAAAATATTTTCTAGAATTTTGAAAGGTTTCAAGAAAACAAAAATATTTTCTCAGGATTCCTGGGAAAATTTCAAATGATTTTTTATTTTAAAAAATTAATTTTTAAAGGAAATTTAAAAGGATTTTCATTACTTTTAGGAAAAATTCGAATAATTAAAAAATATATATCTCAGTTTAGTTTAATTTATTTATGGTTTACATCTGTTGAATTTGCAAGTTTTAAAAAGATTCAAAAATAATTTTATGCTGAACAGATTTCAACAAATTTGTAACAAAGCTTACATTTTTGAAGCTTTCAAACAAAAAATGTATAAACTTTTTATAAATTTTGAAAGATCTCAAGAAAATACATTTTTTTAAGATTTCTGGGAAATTTTCAAATGAGTTTTTATTTTGAAAAATCAATTTTTACAGGTAATTTTTTAAAAAGATTTCAAAATATTTCTAGAAATGTCCAAAAGAAATGTTGAACATTTTAAGGTAATTTTTTTTAATTTTGGAAGAGATTTCACAAATTTTAGGGAAAATTCGAATAATTTAAAAAGATATTAGTTTAGTTTATTTTATTTACTGTTAAAACGTTTTGAATTTGAAACTTTTGAAAAGATTCAACAGTAATTTTATACTTGAAAAGATTTCAACAAATTTTAAACAAAATGTAGATTTTAAAAATTTTGAACAAAAAAGGCAGAAACTTTTTTAAAAACTTTTGAAAGGTTTCAAGAAAATGAAAAAATTTAAGATTCCTGGGAAAATTTCAAATTATTTAATATTTTGGAAAATTAACTTTTAAATGAAATTAAAAAAGTTTTTAAAAGATGTTTAGTTTATTTACACTTTAAATTTTTTGAATTTGGAAGTTTTGAAAAGATTCAAAAATAATTTTATACTTGATAAGGCTTTAACAAATTTTCGACAAAATGTAGATTTTTTAAGATTTTAAACCAAATATGTGTAAATTTTATAAGAATTTTGAAAGTTTGCAGGAAAAGAAAAAAATTAAGATTCCTAGGTAAATTTCAAATGATTTTTTATTTTGGAAAGTTGATTTTTAAAAGGATTTTTAAAAAATTTCAAAGGATTTCAGAAGATTTCTAAAAAAATTTTAAACAAATCTAAAAAATCTTAGGGTAATTTCTTAAATTTTGAAAGAGAATTGACGAATTTTAGGAAACAATCATTTTTAAAGATATTCAGTTCAGATTATTTTATTCAATAATAATTTTATAATTGAAAAGATTTTAACAAATTTAAAACAGAAAGTAGATTTTTCAAGATTTTAAACCAAATATGTATAAACTTTTTAAAAATTTAGAAAAGTTTCAGGGGGAAAAATTAAGAATCCTGGGAAAATTTCAAACGATTTCAAAATATTTCTTAAAATGTCGAAGAGAAATCTGGAAGATTTTAAGATAATTTTTTTCTAATTTGAAAGAATTTTATAAAAAATTCGACTCATTGTAAAAGATATTTAGTGTAATTACGGTTTAAATCTTTTGAATTTGGAAGTTTTTAAAAGTTTTAAAAATAATTTTATACTTTATAATATTTTAACCAATTTTCAACAAAGTGTAGATTTTTGAAGATTTTAAACAAAATTTGTATAAACTTTGTAAGAATTTTAAAACGTTTCAGGAATATAAATATAAATATAAATTTCTGTAAATAATGAATTTGTAAAAAGATTCAAATATTGGATTTGTGCTTTTCCAAATCAGTCTTCTTTTTTTCATTTTCACAAATTTCAGGAAAATATATATTCTATTGAAAATATAAATATTATAATTATTCTACACAGAATGAAATAGTAATTATTTTATTTTGAAAATATTCTCATAACGTACACAAAAATATTTTTAAAACTTTGAAACAATACTTTAACTGCAAATAAACTAAACTAAATGTCTCTTAAAAAGATTCGAATTTTTCGTAAAATTTATAAAAAGTCTTTAAAAATTAAAAAATTGCCTTAAAATCTGCCAAATTTCTTTTCGGCATTTTAAGAAATATTTGATAATTTCCTTTAAAAGTTAATTTTCTAAAATAAAAAATCATTTGAAATTTTTCCTGGAATCTTAAAAACAATTTAGTTTTCTTGAAACCTTTCAGAATTCTTATAAAATTGATAGATTTTTGGTTAAAAATCTTAAAAATATACATTTAGTTTAAAATGTATCGAAATCTTTTCAAGTGTAAAATTATTTTTGAAAGGCTTTAAAAACTTCCAGAATCAAAAGGATTAAACCGTGAATAAACTAAACTAAATACTTTCTAAATAATTCGAATTTTTCATAAAATTTGGGAAAATTCTTTCAAAATTGAAAAAAATTGCCTTAAAATCTTCCAGATTTCTTTTCGAATTTTAAGAAATATTTTGAAATCTTTTTTAATTTTCCCTTAAAAATTAATTTTCCAAAATAAAAGATCATTTGAAATTTTCCCGGGAATATTAAATTTTTGATTATTTTTTGGAAACTTGTCAAAATTCTTCAAATGTTTATACATATTTTATTCAAAATCTTCCAAAATCTACATTTTGTTTCAAATTTGTTACAATCTTTTCAAGTATAAAATTATTTTTTAATCTTTTCGAAACTTCTAAACTCAAAAGGATTAAAGCGTAAATAAACTAAATTAAATATCTTTTGTAATCTTTTTTAATTGCCTTTAAAAATTAATTATCCAAGATAAAAAATCATTTTAAAGTTTCCCAGGAATCTTAAAAAAATGTATTCTCTGGAAACCTTACAAAATTAGAAAAAAAAAATTAGATTTTTTTGTTTGAAATATTAAAAAATCTCAATTTGTTAAAAATTTGTTGAAATCTTTTTGAGTGAAAAATTATTATGGAATCTTTTCAAAATTTCAAAATTCAAAATTTTTTAACCGAAAATAAACTAAACTAAATATCTTTTAAAATGATTCGAATTTTTCATAAAATTTGTGAAAATTCTTTCAAAAATTAAAAAAATTGCCTTAAAATCTTCCAGATTTCTTTTCGATTTTTAAGAAATATTTTTAAATTTCCTTTGAAAAATAATTTTCCAAAATAAAAAATCATTTGAATTTTTTCCTGGAATCTTAAAAACAATTAGTTTTCTTGAAACCTTTCAGAATTCTTACAAAATTGATAGATTTTTTGTTAAAAATTTTTTTTCAAATCTACGTTTCGTTTAAAATCTATCGAAATCTTTTCAAGTGTAAAATTATTTTTGAATCTTTTTCAAATTATTTCTCAAACTTACTTGAATATTTTCTAGAATTTCGCAGTCTTGCAAATTTGAAAAATTTCCTTTAAAATCTCCTAAATGTTTTTTCTAAATTTTAGGACAACATTAAAAAGTTTTTGAAGTCTTTTTGAATATTCTTTCAAATTTCATATTTCAAAATAAAACGCTAATTAATGTAAAGGCTTTGTTATATTAGCTATTAGTTTAACAAAAAATTTATTTCAAAAAGTAAATATAAAAAATAAGGTACCATAAAATTTCCTCTTACAAGATTTTATCGGTTTTTTTAGTTTTTTAATTTTTTTTTTAATTTTAGGACAATTTTTTCTAAATTTTTTTTCAATAGTAGACACTTTTTTCTGTAAAACAAGTCATATTGCCGGAAAATTTCATGATTTAAAAAATTTTGTGAGGATGAATTTGACTTCTTAATCTCAACTTAATAAAAAAATTGTGAGCAGAATTTTCAATCACAAAGAAGATTTTAAAAGAATAGTTGAATTTTCGTCCAAAAGAGGAAATTTTTAACAAAATAGCTTAATTTTTATCTGAAAAAGCTAATTTTTCAACCAAACTATTTTTCAGTTTAAAAAATTAATTTTGTAAATGAAAAAAACTAATTTTAAACCGGTTAAATTCAACTACAAACCGCGAATTTTCAACAAAATATTTGAATCCTCAACCAAAATGATGATTTTTCAAAAATGAAGATTGACTTTTTACTCAAAATTTTTTGAAAATTCGCCTTCAGACGAATTTTCAACAAAATACATGAATTTTCAAACTGACACCAAATATTTGAATTTTGTATCCAAATATTTGAATTTTCAACTAAAAAAGATAAGTTTTCAACCAAAAATAAAATGGTTAAACTTTTAGTTTAAAAAATTATATATCAACAAAAAGTGAGACGAATTTTCTACCAGTTAAAATGAACCAAAAAAGACGAATTTTCAACAAAATACATCAATTTTCCACAAAACATAAACTTTTCCAACCGACAGTATAAATTTTTAACGAAAAAGTTAATTTTGTACCAAGCAGTTAATTTTTTAAATGAATAGTTTAATTTTAAACTGGATAGTTAAATTTTCTACTAATATAGTTAAATTTTGAACTAAGAAACATAATTTTTCAACTAAAAAAAGATAAGTTTTCAGTCAAAAATGAAATAGTTAGATTTTTAGTTTAAATAATTACTTTCAATAATAAGAGACGAATTTTCTACCAGTTAAATTGAACAATAAATTTTTTTAAATAGTTGAATACACATGGAAAATGATGAGTTTTTAAAAAAGAAGATTAATTTTATACCCAAAAAGACGAAGTTTCAACAACAAAATTAATTCTTCAATAAATAGGTATTTTTTTAATTAAATGGTTTTATTTTTATTCAAGTAGTTGAATTTACTAATAAAATGGTTGAATTTTCAACCAAAAAATTGAATTTTACACCGAAAAATTGTATTTTTTCACACAAAAAATGGTATTTACGAAGATATGAGTTTTCAAACAAAAAATATGTCTATGCTACAAAGCAATTGAATTTGCAACAAAAAAGTTAATTTTCAACTATATGATTTAATTTTCTACAAAAATGTTGAATTTCCAAGCCAAAAATACGATTTTTATACAAAACAGTTGAATGTTATATTATTTTTATTTTGAATAAAAAACATTTGAATTCAACCAAAGAATACGGATTTCTATCAAAATAGTTGAATTTTGAAATATAAACGATCAATTTTTTAATTTAAATTTAAATTTTTCACTTTGAAGATCAATTTTCATTTTAAATTATTCACTCTGAAGCTGAATTTTCAACTAAAATGATGAATATTCAGAAAAGGATTTAATTCAAATCAAAAGCAATTGAATACAATAAAAAAATACGAATTTTCAACAAGATAGTAAAAATTTTGAACCAAAGCGATGAATTTTTAACTAAGAATATTAAATTTGTACCAAAATAATGCGAATCTTCAACAAAATAATACATGGATTTTGAATTAAAAATTAAACATTTTCAACCAAATAGTTGAATTTTTAACTACAAAAGATAAACTTCTTACTAGAATTGTAATAGTTAAATTTTCAGTTCAAAAAAGTTAATTTTCAACCAAAAAAGAAACCAATTTTTTATATTTTTAACCAAATAATAGAATTGTTAACGAAAACAAAAATTAAAACGAAAAATGAAGAGAAAAGGGAAATTGCTTAAAAATGAAAAAAACGATATTATTAAGAATTTTATTTTTAATCTGGCTCATTTAATTTGGTTAATTTAATCTGGATCATTTGCACGCGAAAAAAGAAATGTCCAGGTCCATACATTTTTAAGATACTTCAAAATTTTGTAATGATAAAAAATATAAATAATAAAAATAAAATAAAAAATAATAAAAATTTCGTTTCAAAATTTTCAGGACTCTCTCAATAAATTATCAATTTTGAAACAATCAGAAACTTTAAATTTATAACAAAAAAAAAAAAAAAAAAAAAAAAAAAACTTATTGTAAATAATTTAGGTCTTCGCGCAAAAAAGTAGTTTTCTAAATATTGACCAAATAATAAACCATATTTAAAATTAGTGTTGATCGAGTATCACTGATAAAAGTTATCTGTTTCATAATGATATGGCATTTTGATAACTTCATAAAAATTCATAATTGAATTAACAATGCGAACAATAATTATACCAACGACTTGCTTATTTACACGGGTAATGAAAGATTATGTCAGATGAAGAGAAGTTCAAACAGTCTGGTACATCTTATAATAATAATAATAATAAAAAATATTGAATAAGCAATATTGTGTAATTAATTTAAAACTCTGACTGATAAGCTTCTGTAAATCTAAAGGTAGATAACGATCATGTTTGCAGAGTGAGAAGTAAAATACTATACAATATATACGAATAAATGAAAAATAATAGATAAAAAAATAATAAAATAAAAATAAAAAAATATAAAATGAAAAAAATAATAATATTGAATATAAAAATAAAATAAGAAATAAATAAAAAATAAATAAATCTTTTTATCTTCAATAAATCTTCAAATAAATCTTCAAATAAATCTTCAATCTTCAAGTTGAACAGGGAGAGTAATATTTCATCAAAATCTTACATTTTGTTTAAAACTTGAAAAATTAAAGTATATAAAATAAAAAAATAATATAAAATACAAAGATGAATGGGGAGAGCAATATTTCATCAAAATTCAAAAAAAAAATTTAATTAAAATAAAAAACAATTCAAATATACAAAATAAAACAATATATAAAAAAATAATATAAATTACAAAAATAAAAAAAAATGAAATAAATAAATCTTTTTATCTTCAATAAATTTTCAAATCTTCAATAAATCATTAAATAAATCTTTAATCATCAAGTTGAATAGGGAGAGCAATATTTTATCAAAATTTTAAATTTTATTTAAAAATTAAAATAAAAAAATTAAAGTATACAAAATGAAAAATATATATGAAAAAATAATATAAATTACAAGAATAAAATAAATGAATCCTTTTAAGTTCTATAAATCTTCAAATCTTCAATAAATCTTCAGATCTTCAATAAATCATTAAATTTTCAATGAATCTTTAAAGAAATCTTTAAATAAATCTTTAAATAAATCTTGAAATGAATCTTTAATCTTCAACTTGAATAGGGAGAGCAATATTTCATAAAAAAATTTTATTTTGTTTAAAAATTAAAATAAACAAATTAAAATGTATAAAATAAAATAAATATTTTAAAAATGATACGAAATACAAAAATGAAATAAAAAATAAATAAAATAAAGTAAATAAATCTTCCTATCTTCAATAAATCTTCTAATCTTCAATCAATCTTCAAATAAATCCTCAATCTTCAAGTTGAACAGGGAGAGCAATATTTCATCAAAATTTTGTTTAAAAATTAAAATAAAAAAATTAAAATATACAAAATAAAAAATATATATGAAAAAATAATATAAATTACAAAAATAAAATAAAATAAATAAATCTTTTTATGTTCAATAAATCTTCAAATCTTCAATAAATCATTAAATAAATCTTTAATCTTCCAATTGAATGGGGAGAGCAATATTTCATCAGAATTTTAAATTTTGTTTAAAAATTAAAATAAACAAAATAAAAAAATATATAAAAAAATAATATAAAAATAAAATACAAAATAAATAAATCTTTTTATCTTCAATAAATCTTCGAATTTTCAATAAATCTTTAAATAAATTTTGAAATAAATCTTTAATCTTCAAGTTGAACAGGGAGAGTAATATTTCATCAAAATTTTACATTTTGTTTAAAAATTAAAAAATTGAAATATATAAAATTTAAAAAATAATATAAAATACAAAAATAAAATAAAGAATAAATAAATCTTTTTATCTTCAAAAAATCTTTAAATAAATCTTGAAATAAATCTTTAAACTTCAAGTTGAATAGGGATAGCAATATTTCATCAAAATTCGAATTTTTTTTTTTTTAATTAAAATAAAAAACAATTCAAATATACAAAATAAAACAATATATAAAAAAATAATATAAATTACAAAAAAAAATGAAAAAAATAAATCTTTTTATCTTCAATAAATTTTC
>JAABKJ010012995.1:0-10401 GCA_011634705.1 Andricus grossulariae
ATGATGAGTCTTTTAGTGGAATAGATGAATCTTCAACTGGACTAGGTAAATTTTAGGTCAAATAGATGAATTTTTAACAAAAGAGTTTATCATTCAACCAAGTAGTTGCATTTTTAACTAGAAAGTTGAATTTTTAATTAAAATTGTACATTTTTAACTGAAATACTCGAATTTTCAACCAAAAAGATGAATTTCCAAACAAGAAAATTAATGTTCATACAAAAAAATTAATTTTATACCAAAAAATAAGATTTTTTAACAAAATAGATGAATATTCAATTGGAATAATTACATTTTCAGTTAAAAAAAATTAATTTTCTGTGGAAGAAAAAACGAATTTTCAACAAAATAGCTCACTTTTCAACCAAAGAGATGAATTTTTAATTGGAACGATAAATATTGAACCAACAAAAATTAATGTTCAACAAAAGAGGTTAACTTTCAACTCACAAGATTAAATTTTTATTTCAAAAAGATGAATGCGAAACGAAAAATCAGGTAGTTGTAATCCCAACCAAAAAAATTTATTTTTATCAGAAACAGTTGAATTTAACAAAAAAAAAACTACTTTTCGACATTAGTTTAATATTCAACTTAAAAAGATTTTTCAGCCGTCAAGGGAGAGAAACAATTGCAAACAAGCTGTTGAATTTTCAAGCAAAGAGATGAATAGTTGAATTTTCTACTGAAAACGATTAATTATAAAGCATAATAGTACAATTTTCACTTTAAAAAATTAAATAAACTAAATTGAAATTATCGCGCTTTAAAGTATGTAGATAATTTTATTTTAACTTATACGAAGTTTACCAATGCGGTGGTTCAAAAAAGACTTTTTTTGAAGACAAAAGAGTTTTTAATTCTGTTTAAAATTTAGGTTAAATAATAATTTTGTCGCTTAGGAAAACTGGATCTGATGATTATAAGTGCTGCATCAAAAGTGGTAAGTTTGAAACATGAAAAAAGACTCAAAAATCATCGATACAATGATTTTATGACAACCCAATTTTTTTTACTTTGAACAAATGATTAAAATTTTAATAAAAACCTAATTTCATTTTTTATCAAAGATTTTATATAACAATAATAATTTTAATATTTTAATTTCTGACGACGCTGTTATTCTACCTGATTTCACGAGTTCACATTTTGGTCGCACTGAAAAAATAGATGGTGTATTGCAGCGCAGCGGATCCCAATACCGTTTCAGTTTCAAATATTGCATCGTTCATACACAATTATTATTGATATAACTATATAAACTTAGAACATAAGTTATGAAAACATTATCGTTTCTCAATTAAAACTAAAAAACCAGCAGAAAGTATTAAAAAAATTAATAAATTATGTTTCCATATGTTTCCATTCATTTAGTACCATAAATCTTACCATTTCATTTGGTAGAAACTGATAAAATTACTGATTTAACAGTCAGATACAATGCTACTAATTGCATTAGTTAAATTTCTACTAATTCGGATTTAAAGAGTATATAATGAATTTCCTATGATCAATTAAATCTTTTGCAGCCTCATGCAATATTTTGCAACATTTTACAATCCCATGCAATCTTCTAACCTTGGATTCTAGTGTACACCAAAAATCCGAGTGATTCACCCCTCGAATTAAACCATCCTTCCTGCGATTTTCTTTCTGAAATCACAGTTTAAAAAAGAAATTTGTTTCCTTTAAAGTTGCTTATCATTCACGAGAGCCTTTTCTTAAATTCTAATTGTAGAAAGTGAGTTAATTACAAGAGTCGGATCTTAATCTCTGTTTCAGTGAGTCCAGAGGGACGAGGATGACCTCTAAGATGTCATAAAAGTGCGGAAGACATTTGCTTCTAAGAAAGGAAACTAACTTTTAAAGTTATGTGATCGTTTGATGAAGAAGAGGGGAGCCAAGGCTGTTTTCCGATCCAATTAACATCTCCTGGATTTTTCTTTGCGGTATGCAGACATCGTATTTTCACAAATGTTCATTGAATAATCATAGAGCTCTAGAATCAAGAACGAAGTCTTTCACTTGGTCAACTCCGAACCTTCAACTACCGCTTCATCTAAATCCACCCCGTGTAAAAATTAAGTCTGGGGATGCAAATCTAATCTCCGAATGAAGCTCGAAGTACTCGTAAGTTTTCTTTCAACTACTTTATCGCAGGCTTAATTTTTTAATTAAATTTAAATTAGCCGCATGAAATTGATTTAATAACCGAATCCATTTTTAATCAAGCTGAGCTTATGAAGTGATTTAACTTATCTCTTGGATTCTAACGAAGTTTATCGTCGTCTATCAAAATTTACTAGAAAATTGTAAAAGGTTGAAAATTAATTTAATGCCGGTGGATTTTTTGAAAATAGCAAAAGTGAAATTCGTTAAAAATCTAACTTTATTTCTTTCACCATATTTTTAATTCGTAATTGAATAAGGGATAAGTTTATATAAGTTCTGTGCGGCTCAAACTATTTTCATGTGAGAGATAAATTTTTATCAAATTTAATTTTCAAAATTTTCTTATAAAAAAAGGAAAGATGGAAAGAAGTGTTTTCGAAAAGAGTCATTCAGAATTATTTATCTGGCTCAGAACTCACGAGTCTTCTTCCTATTTTCATGTAAAGGAAAATATCTGAAATCGATTCGACCGGATAGAAAGTAAATCAAACCAATCTAATAATCATTCCTTTTAAATCGATCTCTCCTCGGATCTCTCTCGAATTTAATCAAACTTTTTTTCTTTTCTTTGTAGCTATACGAAAAAAATTCAATCTTCGAGCTTTTTTTCGAAATTCTATCATTTAAGGAAAAATAAAAAAGGTGGGGCTTTCCAGAAAATTTTCTTTACTTTTTTATCGACGTTTGAAAACGTGAAAATGAAATTTTCAGGGAAACCCCACTTTTTTTATTTTTTAAATGTTTAAAAAATAGTGATAATTTTCACACTAATACTTAAAATATATTATTCAAATCATTTAAAAAGTTCGTTTATAGGACGAATACAATGAAAGGTTAATTTAGAAAATGTTTATTTAAGACTTTCACGAAAATTTTTTTAATCAAATTAGAATGCTCTATAAGTACAGTCTTGCAAATTAAAAAAATTATATTTGTATCAGTATTGAAATGTTTCAAACATTCCAACGTTAATTTCAATAATTTATCATGAATAATTTATTTAGTTATTTATTAATTTATTGATGAATTATCAATTTACTGATTTTTCACTCATCTCGTATTATTTAGAGCTTTCAAGGGTCAATTTCTATATGGAAAATCTTCATAACACGGGTCTTGATTCAGAAACGGCCCAGATGATCCACTAATATTTATTAAATAAAAATGACAAATTTCCCGTTAAAAAATTGAAGTCGAATTTTATATAAAACCAAAACATAAGTTAGTTGGAAGAAAATAAAGAAGAGATTAGGCTTATAAAGGAAGGGGGAGGATTCAACGCGTAAACAGGAGATAAAGGAAGAAGAGAATAGGGAAGAGAGCGAGGAAGAAAATCCAAAGACAAGATACTGAATGGGGAGGGAAAGAAATTGTTAAAGAGCTTGGAGGAGTTGGGATGGCTTATCCCAAGCGGAAATATAGAGGGAGATGAGGAAGGGGAATATATACGCTCAGGAGGAGAAAGGGGAACGGTAATTGATTATGTGATAGTGGATGATGAGGTAAGAGAGAAGGTCAAGAAACTAGAGGTAGGGGATTATATATAGATTCGGATCACTCTCCCATAATAGTGACATTAGAGGGAGAAGAAAGTAATAACAATATGGATAAAAAGGAAGCAAAGGTAAAAAGTGCAGGAAAAGGGAATTAGTCAATGGAAGGAAAACAACAGTTTAAAAATAATGTCAGAAATATCAAAATGGGAGAGGAAAATGTGGATGAGGAGATGGGAATAATAATAAGAGAAATAAAAAGAGGATTAAAGTGAACGAGCAAAAAAGAAGTTAGTAAAAGAGGGAATGGAAGTAGATGGGATGAGGAAATTAAGGAGAAAAAGAACGAGGTCAGAAAGGAATTACTAAAATAGAGAAAAGAAAAATTTAGTGAAGAAGAATATAGGAGAAAAAAGGAGTATACTGAGTTGTTTGATCAAAAGAAAGAGGAGAAGAATAAAAGGTTTGAGGAAGAGGCGGAGAAGGCTAGAACGGAATGGAGAGGGGAGGGGTGGCCTGAGTTATGAAAAGAAGGAGTATTGGTACCCATAGTGAAGAAAGGCAAAGGGGAGGAGTTTAAAGATTAAAGGAGTGTGACGCTCATACCAACATTGTATAAGAAAGGGATAATAAGATAGAAAAAGTTCCGGTGCAAAAGGAGATACGAGAAGGCTCAATAAAGAGAGTATCGGAAATCTTCAGAGAGACAAAAAGCAGGATAAAGGTAGGAGAGCAAGTAGGAGAAACTTTCTGGTTAGTGAGAGGAGTAAGGCAATGATGTTCTCTGGTCCCACTTCTATTTAATATATAATTAACAGACTTAGAAAAAGAAATTAAGAGAAAAGAATGAGATGGAGTTAAGATGGGAGAAGAAAAGATATATACACTAGAATACGCGAACGATATGGTGTTAATGGCAGAGGATAAAGAAGGGATGACGGGCCTAATTACAGGATTAGAGAAATACCTAGACGGGAAAAAGTAGAATTTAAATGTAGAAAAACCCAAGATAATGAGGTTTAGAAAAGGGGGGAGAAGAAAGAATGAATTGGGAGATGGAAGGGAGTAAAGTTAGAAGGAGTAAAGGAGATTAAATATTTGGGATATACCTTGCAAATGAATGGAGATCATACAGCTCATATAAGACAAAGGATAAAAAAGCGGCAGGGATAATGAAACAGATATGGGGAATAGGAAAGAGAAGGTTCAAGAAAGATTGAAGAAACAGAATTGGATTATTTGATACGCTGTTATGGCCGGTATTAGGTTATGGAGCAGAGATATGGGGATGGAAGGAAAGGAAAAAGATTGAGAGGTTACAAGAAAGATATATAAGGTGGACGCTAGGGGTAGACTGGAGGACGCCTGGATATATGGTGACAGAAGAAGTGCAAAGGGATAAATGAAATACTAGAGCGGGTGAGAGGAGATGGCAATTTGAGACGAAGTTAAGGAAGGGAAAGGGAGGGGGTTAGGAAAATGGTGTTTAAGGAGGTAGCAGAAAGGAGAGGGAGAGCGGTAGAACTAACAAGATGGGAAGAAGAAACGAGGGAGTTTTTTAGTGCTAGAGATATAGGAGAGGAGCATGGAGTGAGCTATGAAGAATTGGAGGTGAAGGACAAGGAAAGACAATTAATGGAAAGATAGGGAATGATTGAGGAATCAAAATATAATAAATGGTATAAGATGATGAAAAAGGTAGGAGTACCAAAGTATTCAGAAAAGGGATGGGAAGAAGGAAGATGGACCAGAATAGCAAGATTTAGATTGAGAAACAAGTGAAGGGAGGGGATGTATTGAGAAAAGGAAGAGAACAGAAAGTTCAGCATATGTGAATGGGAGAAGCAAACATGGGAGCATTATGGGAAGGATGTAGGAGAGGAATGGAAGATAAGGGAAGCTGGCAAGAGAATGTGGTCAAAATTCTAGGGGAGGATGGAATGGGTGAGGAGTGGATGGAGGAGGTGGAGGGGGCTGGAGGGGCGACTGAGAAAGAATGAAAGTAGAAAAATGGCAAAAAGAAAAATGAGAATGAGATAGAAGAGAAGTGGACGTGAAGGAAAAAGGAAACTCTCACTTGCTCGCTCTCGCGTTTTCGATCGCTCACTCACTCTTCCGACAGTAAAATTGCGATATATTAATATAGAAGTAAGGAGATAGGTATAAGAAATTATGTAAATAGTTGTAAATATTTGTAAATAGTAATCAAAAGATAATAGAAAGATTGTAGATGGTCGTTTGAGGAACGAAGAACATATAAACCCTCAGGGGACACATGAATAAAGAAGAACCCAAGTCACTTAGTAATAGCACTGAAAATTTAATTTTTCATTTTTCACTACTGGGCAAGTCGATTGAAAATTTACAAATTTTTAACTTTTTTAATTTTTTGTGTATGGAGAAAAATATTTTTATATACGATGGAAATGCTAAAGATGAAATCGAAATTTTTAAAAGCCTGGTAAGAATGACATGGGGAAAAAACTTATTTTTGTAAATTCCGTCCAAAATGTTAAAATTTATAATACAGTACATAGGCAATAATTTTATCATCTCATAAAACCTCTTCGAGGAATAAGAATTAGTGTGGGCTGAAAAAAAAACTAAAAATGATTAGATTCCTTAATAATAGATTTAATGCTTTCACGACGATTTATTATGATGAATTTAAATTTATCATTAGATTCCTTAGTTTCAGCACTGACAATTTTCTTTCTTGAAATACGAACAAATTTACAAATGGATTTAACAATGAAGTAAATATCCTTGCAGCGAAAAAATTAAAAAAAAATAATTTTCCGTCGAAATATAGTACTTCAAAAGTGACGAAAAATTCCATTTTTGTTAATTTCTACCTAAAGTTAAAGAAAAACTTTTTTGTTTTTTTTTCATTTTTTATACTCTTTTTAATAAACTAAGGAAATACGTACATATTTTTAATTTTTATATTTTTGCGGATCCTGTGTAAACGTATTTTTACGGTTCTTGTGTAAAAATGGCGCATGCAAAAATATAAAAAACTTAATCATGAAACTTGGAAATATGTGAGTATTTTTCTAACTTAATAAAAAGAACATCAAAAAATTGAAAAAAAAAATTGTATTTTGCAAGTTTGGGTAAAAATTAACAAAATTGAATTTTTCGTCATATTTTGAAATATATTATATTTAGCCGAGAACATTTTTTGTTACATTTTTTCGCTCCAAGGTTATTTATTTCCATAAACTTCACCCGAAAAAAATGCTCATATTTTTTCCTATACGCAAAAAGTTTATAAAATTAAAAATTTGAAAATTTTCAATCGACTTGCCTTGATTCTCAATGCCACAAAGAAACTTTTAAGTGATATTACTAAGAAATCTAGTTATTTTGACTTTTTTTCATTTTTTGTGTATAGAAACAAAATTTTAATTTTTTTTTTGTAAAGTTTATAAAAGTAAATAACCTTGGAGTGAAAAAATGTAACCAACCATTTTTTCGTCGAAATACAATATTTCAAAAAATGACAAAAAATTAAGTTTTGTTAATTTTTACCGAAAGTTGCATGCATGAAACAAAAAAAACTGATAACATTTTTTTTGCAACTTTAGGTAGAAAGTAACCTACATTGAATTTTTCGTCACTTTTTTCCCTCACATTATTTTTCTTCAAGGTTATTTACTTCCATAAACTTTACCCAAAAGAAAATTGAAAAATTTGTTTTTCCATACACAAAAAATTAAAAAAATGTTTAATTTTAGAATTTTTCATTGTTTAAGAGGATTATCATCTTATAATATCACAAATTAATGGTATTTCCTGAATGATGTGGCCTCAGTATTGAATGTGGACACCTATTTCTGAACATATTCGTTATCACGATTACTTTGAATGCAAATTTTTAAATAAATAAGAACAATTAAAAGTAACGAATATGTTGAAAAATAGGTGTTCACATATATTAGTTAGGCCCTAGCATTCAGAAAATACCATTCATTTGCAGATATTATAACATAGTATTTTTTTAATAAATGAAACTTGTTTCGACAATTAGCAGTAGGTTGAAAAATCTAAGAATTGGGGGAAGTAATGGAACTTATTGAAAAAATAGCAACAAAAAACGTTCTTCTAGCTGTTTTCTGACAAAATCTTCATTTAAACAATTATACATTGTTGAAAACATAACAAGTAACTTGGGAAAAGTAAAATTTAGGCTAAAATGTTGAAACTTATTGGGAAAATAGCAAGAAAGTAAGATTTTTTAGCTTTTTCACGTCAAAAGATCGTATATAAACGAAACTAATTGTTTCAACAATAACGAAACAATTGAAATGCAAATATACACTCTTATAGTTCATTAAAGATATCATAGCGTTTATAAAATACCCTTCGTTCGCGATATTCAACGGAAATAAAAACGTTTTTAATGCATTTTTCCAATTATATATTAATTAACAAATACATAAAATCTTGTAATTTATTGTTTTATCAGGATCTATGAAAAAATATAAAAAACTCATAATTAAGAGCAATATTAGAAGGGGCTCAGAAGGGTTGGAATAAAAAAGTAATGATGGATTCGTATTCCTTGAAGAATTTTCATTAGATCATTGAAGTTATGCCTGAACTTTATTACACATTTTCACGTTTTGGACGGAATTTACACAAATATTTCTTTCTCCCATGTTATTTTTGGGAACCTAACAAAATGTGGGGGCACCGCAAAAAAAAATTCGATACTTTTGTTTTTGGATACCCTAATGTTCATCAATGTTCAAAACCGCTTGAAAATTTAATTTAATAACATTTTAAAACGTTATTTCTTGATTTTTTCCCCCAAAAGTCCGGCAATTAGAAATCACGGGGATCTTGGCCATGGCTGAGTGTTTTAGCTTTAAATCATCAGAAATATGCTTTCTGTAAAGAAACATTGAGTTCAACCATTTTTATGCTAAAGATGGTCGAGGCTCACCGTGAATTCCTTTACCTACTTCTTCGAATAGTGACAGGGAAGGTCTTCAGGTGTTCAGCGCCCGGAGGGTTATAACCGGTCGAAAAAGATTCCTTAAGGTACCCACAACAAAGTTCAACCGATCCTAGCCCCTACCTTTTCGATATTTTTGCACTACAACTCTGCAAGGTTTTGAATTTTAACCATATTTATACGGTTTCTCACATGCAGTTAAAGCAAATTTTTTTAACGTTCGTCTCTCCTCGTTGCAAAATCTTATCTAGTATTGTCCTGATAGGTTATTATTTATATTTTTGAGGATTCTCTACACGATTCTGATGTCACTTTTTTATTATAACATCATCTTCATGAAGAATTTAATGTCTTAATTGATCAACTTGTAAATTCTACGATAACACAGGCCTGAAAATACTGGGGTCATGCCAGTTTTTGGATAGCGGAGGCTCATTCCCGAAGTATTTTTATGCGTAGAATACGAATCCAGGGTCAAAATTGGCTCATCACGTCAGGATTTTGAGATATTTGCGGTTATGCACCCAAAAAATTGCGTTTCTGACTACTTTTGAGGTTATATATAGAATTCACAACATTTTCTTTCTCTTTAGTTACATTATTTACTGTGAGTACTACTCTTACTTTCTAATTGAAGAGTTGCAGAGTGCAATTACGATGAAGTTACTCTAATCTGAAGTTACGAGATATTCTCGTTATGGTGGATTCAAAATTGCGAATAAAAATTTGTAATAATCATACACAATAATGAAAAAGGTTTTTAGTTTATACTATATAATATTTTATATTGATATATTAATATTATATAGTAGTTTATATATATAATATTTTATATTAAATATCATATTGATACCAAATTAAATCCTGGTAACTATTTAGATTAAACAATATTCAATTTTGCACCGTCTCACTTTGGAATTCTTTTAGAAATAAATTTTTTTTAGGGTAAAACATTTATTTTAATTTTGTCCCTTCCAATTACTATAAAAATTTTATATTTTTTACGCAAAAGAAAATCATCCGTATAATATTTTATTATCGAATATAGGATATTATAACGTTGCAGTTTTCATATAACCAACTTAATGATACCTAAAAAGTGTACTGTTTATTTTTATGCTAATTTTATTGAGAATATATCGTAACTTTAAATTAGCGTAACTTTATCGTGATTGCACTCTGCAACTTTTAAATTAAAAAGTGAAATTAGTACTTACAATAAATAATGTAACTAAAGAGAAAGACCAAGAAAATGTTTGGCATTCTGCATATACCCTCAAAAGTATCCAGAAACGCAATTTTTTGGGTGCATAACCGAAAATATCTCAAAATCCTGACGTGACGAGCCAATTTTGACCCCAAATTCGGATTCTACGCAAAAAATTACTTCGGGAGTGACCCTCCGCTATCCAACAACTGACATGACCCCATTATGTGTAGGTCTGTGTTATCGTAGAATTTACAAGATGATCAATTAAGACGTTAAATTCTTCATGAAGATGATGTTATAATAAAAAAAGTAACATCAGAATCGTGTAGAGAATCCTCAAAAACATAAATAATAACCTACCAGTGCAATACTAGATAAGATTTTGCAACGAGGAAAAACGAACGTTAAAAAAAATTGCTTTATCTGCATGTGAAAACCCGCATAAATGTGGCTAAAATTCAAAACTTTGATGAGTTGGGATACAAAAATATCGAAAAGGTAGGGGCTAGGATGGGTTGAACTTTGTTGTGGGTACCTCAAGGAATCTTTTTCGACTGGTTATA
>JAABKJ010012996.1:0-10401 GCA_011634705.1 Andricus grossulariae
ATTTTGATACATATCTTTTAATGTTTAATAAATTTCTATTTGTTTAAACAATTTTGATTTGCTTAAGCAGTTTTTTTCGATATCTTTAAAAAAATAAAATAAAATATATAATTATTTTTCTGCCTGCATAGTGTATAGAAAAAATATATTAACTATTTTTTAATAGTTTAAACAAATATAATTTGTTTGAACAATTATTTTTCCAAAAATATTTTTTAAATCGTATATTCTGAATTAAGCATAATATTGAATGATTTCGAGAAGTAGTAAATTCTGTTAAAAACGTCGTGTCATTGTTTAAACAATTTTCATTCGTTCAAGCAGTTTTCTATTGAAAAATGTGGATCAGTAATATAAAATATTACACATAGAATTATTTTCGCAAATATATTTTTTGTGTCTTCCAGTATGTCAGGTTTATATTCATAGGACTGTCAAATGCTATAATGAAATATAATCTCAATCCATTTCATATGCAGTCTAATTACAACGCTGATAAAAAAATATTATTTTTTGGCAGAAGACAATGTTTTCTTTCTGACATCTGGAAACTGTTTTCTATAATTTTTTACTACTTTCTGTAAGTACTGTTTTTAATGAATCAATCAAATGCTTCATAGGGATATGTACAGTCATCTCCATTTTTAATAGGTCGTCGAGCAGCGAATTTGAAACATGTTTAACGTGCATGTGTGAATTACAGAAATAACTTGAAAACATTCTTATAAATAATCGTCTAAAGCTAAAACTAAAATCAGCGACGCGTTTTAATATTTATAACGAGTATGAAAATATAAAAAAGCAATCTGTTGAAACTTGAAGCATAATTTGCATTAGTGAATGTGCTTTTTTGTAATATAATTATTCAAAAGGTTGTAAGAATATGAAGAAAGCAATAATAAATACACTTTTATGAATTAAATTTTATTATGACTTTTATGATTCATTTAATAATGCGCCAAAAAGATGTAACCAATCCATACTCAATTTGAGCGAAATTCAAAAAAACAATTAATTGTATAAACAATAACATAAAGTTCTTAGCAGAATTTGTTACTCCTCGAAATCATTGAATATTATGCTTAATTCAGAAAATACGATTTGAAAAGTATTTTTGGAAAAGTAATTTTTTAAACAAATTACATTGGTTTGAGCAAATAAAAAATGGTTAATATATTCTTTCTATGCACTATACAGTAACAAAAATAATTATATGCGCTGTGGGGGGTTAAGGGTGGGTTAAAAATAAAATTTATCAGTATGCTTTTATTTCATAGGTACTCCTCTTCAATCCCTAAAAAAGTTGGCACGCTTCGATCAAACCCTGAAGTATGAGTGCAATTTTTCGAAAATCCAAAATTTCCCCATGTTAATTAAATGGGATTTTGAAGTGCTCGGTGGCACGTGTTAATATTCGAATTTCGAAAAAAAAATTTGGTATTTTTTCCGGAAATGGAAACTTTTTTGGGGGGGAAGGGGGAGCTTGCCCTCTCAAGCGAAAAAAATGTTGCAATGCATTTTCGAACCACCCTAATATATATATATATAATGCTTGCATCGGTTAGAGGCGTGTTGGTGCTCTTAGGAAACGCGAAATTGATTTTATAGCCCCTGATTTATGCAAGGTGATCACTGAAAAAGTATACGGCCATAAAGGTCCGATGTACCGGGGCAAGTGTGGCGGTATATTGTATGTACGTGGTAACATGGCCCTATCTGGGTATCGCTATGGGTTACAACCTAGTAGATTTACCCCTGTGGGTCCACGCGTGAAGTTGCCTATAAGTATCGGATATCGAAACTCGCCTCAGCGACATAACCTACAATCTCCACGGAGATGTTGTTTACTGTGCGGAATTGAGCTCTGTATGCTTCTTGAATTCCTGAATTTCTAATGTACAATATTTTGTTTCTTTACTTTTGTATGTTTTTTTTTTGTAAAGGGATGTATGTACTCAAAGAGGTAATTCGAGCCGGAGAATCATATTGCAGTGCCGTAAATCGGTACAGTAGGGTAAAGTGGGATACCCGGGATTTTCTATTTCATGAGTTGATATTGCTTTTCTTTTATGGAAAAAAGGTGTCCCGCTTTACCCTACATCTCCCACTATGGCTCATTTCAGGGAATCTGTGATGAAGAACAATTTTTAAACAGTAAAGTGATAGTAAAATCTATTTAAAATTTAAAAAATCTTGGTAATAATATCCTAAGTCAAACACTTGAAGTGAGTCTCAATTAAAAAAAGTGTTGTTTTGAACAAAGTTTCTTATTCTAAAAATGTAGAACCGTACGACAATTCCTTAGTGCAGGATGGCCGCAGGTCAGGGACAACCTGGAAATCAAGAAAAAATCAGGGATTTAAAAAAAATTGCAAAAGTCAGGGAATGTCTCCAAACGCACTTTAAGTGACTGTCAAGAATAATCAGGGCTGCCAAACAATCATTTTTCTTCTCAAATTACTTTTTTGTCACTTTTTTAAGATAAAGTCACTATTAGATTATTTTTGAAAATTTCAAAGAATTGTCAAGAAGTTTAAAAAGTTTAAGGGGATTTCAAAACATTTTTAAAGATTTTGAATATTTCAGGGTATTTCAGATGATTCCAAGAAATTTTCAATTAATTGAAATAATTTAAAGGATTTTCAAAGTAATTAAAAATCGTTGGGGTAGCCTCAAGAATTCCAAGGAATTTTTAAAAGTTTCAAAAAGTTTCAAATGATTTAAAAAGATTGAAAAAAATATATATTTTACAGTATTTAAAAATATTGCTAGGAATTTTTAATACATTTCAATACTTTGAAGGCATTCCAAAAGATTTGGAAGATTTTAGGGTATTTTTATAAATTCTAGGAAGTTTTGAGTGCTTTAAAAAGTTTCAAAGGATATCCAAAGATTTTAAAGAATTTTAAATATGTTAGGGCATTTTAGAATACTACAAGGAATTTTTGAAAGATTACAATAATTCTAAAGGTTTCCAAAGGATCTTACGAATTTTAGGATATTTTTTTTTTCAAATTTCAAGGCATTTTCAAGAGCTTAAAAAAGTTTTAAAGGATTTCGAAAGATTGAAGAAAAAAAGAAATATTTTGCGGTATTTTAAAAGATTCTTTTGAAATATTTTACGGTATTTCAAAAGATTCTTAAAGTTTTTTCGAACAGATTTCAATAATTTGAAGGCAGTTCAAAGTATTTTAGATATTCCAGGGTATTTTTAACAATTCCAAGAAATTTTCAAGAACTTTCGAAACTTTGAAGTAATTTTGAAGGACTTGAAATATTTTAGGGTATTTTAGAAGATTTCAAGGATTTTTAAATAGATTTCAATCATTTGAAGAGGTTTCAATCATTTGAAGAGATCTCAAAGAATTTTAAAGATTTTGGGACAGTTTTTAAAATTCCAAGAATTCACAAGAGGCATAAAAAGTTGTAGTGGATTTCAAATGATTTATGATTTTTTAGGGTCTTTTAGAAGATTCCAAGGAATTTTTAATATTTTTCAATAAGCTGAAGGAATTTCAAAGGATTTCAAAGATTTTATCGCATTTTTCAAATTGCAAGTATTTTCAAAAGGCTTAACAAATTTTAGCGCTTTTTCAAGGATTGGAAATATTTTACTGGATTTGAAAAAAATCCCCGGAATTCGCGTAGGATTTTCAAGATTTTAAGAGATTTTCAAATATTGTTACAATTTCTTTTCAATTAATTTGTAATTTACCTTGCATTCTTTTAAGTTCTTTGGAATTCTCTTGCATTTTTTTTAACCTCTTGAATTCTTCCAAATTTGCTTCATTCTACTGAATTAACTGGATTACATTTTTTTTTTAGTTTTCGTTATACTCACTTGAATTTTTTTTTAAATCCACCACGAATTTTTATATCAATCGCATTATTGTAAATTCAAAAGAACATTAGTCACATTATTAATGTACATATTAGTTTTCAATAGGACATTTTTTCATTTTATTCTAGTAAATTTGGCTTCAGCAGCCCTGCGAATATTAAATAAAAAACGTATACATTTACAGTTAAAATTGTTTAATTACATTTATGAAGGATTATATATTACAAATATTACATGATTGGAATTTTAGTCATTAAATATTTATGATAAGGGAAAATAAAAAATTTGTCGGTTTTTCACTTTTTTCATGGTACTTTTTTCGGAAGGAACAAATTATTTTATTTATTTTTTAACCTTGCCATTTTTACCATTTTGAAGATTTTAAGGCGCTTCTTGTTCCAACTTGTCTAGTATTTTTTTTTACTTTTTCGAAATCGATGAGAAAAACTAAGAAAGAATACAACAATTTAAAACTGTTTCGCTTTTTTGATAAATTAAAACGGGAAATGTTCTGAAAACAGCTATCTTATTTTTCGTTAAAATTTTCAGGTGTGATAGGTAATAAATAATCAACTATCGAACATGACGATAAAAACTTGATAAACAGGAACGAAAAACTTTTAAAAACTCATAAAGTGCAAAAAAGGCGAGGTTTTAAATAAAAAAATGATAATTTTTTTCTCGTTCGAAAACAACAAAAAATACCAGAAAAAGGTAGGCTATTTGGAAAAATGTTGTTTTCTTTACAGTGCTTTATTATTTGTATTGTTTGTAGATTTTTTAAGAGTGCAAATAACTGTAAAAAAGTCACTTTATCGTTAAAACTTAAAAATATTAGTAAAAAAAGTA
Source organism: Andricus grossulariae (assembly GCA_011634705.1). NCBI lineage: Eukaryota > Metazoa > Arthropoda > Insecta > Hymenoptera > Cynipidae > Andricus > Andricus grossulariae. Next base: position 4,691 of record JAABKJ010012996.1, read on the forward strand.
AAAATGTCACTATGTTAATTAAAAGACGTACATGTCTCGGTATTTTCCAAGTACAAAAATATATTTTATTGGCAAGCGAACTTTGAACATGATTAGAATTTTCAATTTTGAATATTCACGATCAGGGAAAATTAAAAATTAGTCAGAGAATTTTAAAAATGAAGTTTTGCTTTCACGCAGTGGAAAATTAACTTTTTTGTTGAAAGTTCATATTTTCGGGTTGAAAGTTCAATTTTGTTGTGAATAGTCCTCTTTTCACCTTCAGTTTTTAACAATTTTATAGAAACTTCGACTATTTTGTTGAAAATTCATATTTTGGGTTTGACGATTCAATTGTTTGGTAGAAAATTAATTTTTTCCTTTAAAAATGTGTCTCTTTTACTTGAGTCGCACTGTGTGGTTGTAAATGCAACTATTTGGTTTACAAATTATTATTTTTAGATGAAAATCCAACTGTTTGATTGAAAATTAATTTCTTTGTTGTTGAAAATTTCGAAATCTCGAATATTTCAAAATTTTAAAACTTTTGCGATGGTTTGATTGCTCCATTTTCGTCGACTTCAAAATGTAAAATTATTTATTTCTGAACACTGGAGATTCAATATTGTTAAATATTGACCTATGAAAATTAATGATAAATGGTGGAAGTTTATGAAGTTTTAATGAAATAATGAAAGGTTATGTGAAGTTATGTAATTTATGGGCATTTTTTAAATTATTGGATATTGTGGAATGCATAAGTTTGCAGGAATTTTTGAAAAATCACGAGAAATTTTGAAATTTTAAAAACCATCAAATTTATGGAAACATATCAAGTCATGGAAAGTTACATAATTCATGGGAATTTATGGTAAATTATGGTAAATTGCGAAAACTTATGGAAAATTAAAAAAACTTGAGACCTTTCGAAACCTATAAAATTTGTGAGAACATATGAAATTCTGGGACATTTTCGCCTGCATTGACCGAAGTATGGCGGGACTGACGTTATAATTTGACTCTCCACCTTACGACGACTGGCTAATTATTTCGGACATGATTTAGACTCGTAAAATACATTTCTCGAATCAAGTTGATATTTGGGCGTATACTTTAAACATTCATGGTCAAAGAAAATAAAAAATTAGTCTGGGACTCTTAAAAATGAAGTTTTGCGGTCACTCAGTTAGTGCCTATTTCCCCCCTGAGTAGAAATTTCCCAAGTGAGACAACGATTTTTGACGTTCAAAGGAAAATTAAAACTAAGTATTGGAAAAGAATATAATCATTAGTATTAAGTCACGTTAATTAATTTTTTAAGAAAAATGCATTTGTTTATTTACAATGTGCGATTGAACATTTTTGCATCGTTTGATTAAGAAATTATTATATCTTAAACTATATATATGAAAAATTGACGAAAATTTTAGGGGATGGTAAAAAATAAATTTAATTAAAAATAACATTCTCAAAATCGTGCTATTTCTTATTTTTTTTAATTTATATAATTTTTTAATAAACAAATGCCGATCTTGCTCTGTTCTACACACGTAATTTGACATTTTTTCTCGAATAGTGAGAATTCTGAACTCTTAAGATTCAGAAACCTTTTGAACTTCTTTATGCTCGCTCTTTGGGTTAGTGATAAATAATATATAAACAAATAAAGTTACAAAATTGGCCATTTCAGCATTGTGAATTTTTATTTATCTCAAGAAAAGATACAGAAAGAAATTCACTATCAGCTCTGGAATTATTGTATCTACATTTATAGAACAGAAATAATTCTAATAATATTTAACTTAATCATTATAAACAATTTTTATAAACAAATTCTCACTAGTATTTTTTCTCCTTGAAAAAATTGTTTGTTTTACGCTAGTTGTTTAGATTTGTCATAAGATTTATAATTTATAACAAAAATTAGCATAATTCAATATTTACTGTTTTTATAAACATTTTGATAACCAAATTCTCCACAAATTAGCTTTTCTTATAAATAAAATGATTTTTTTTTACCAAAAGTGTTTAACAATGTACTTAAACAAATGTCTCAAATGGCCGTTTCCTGGTATTTTTTTTAATATTTTTTTTCCATTAATTGTTATTGGAATTATAATTCTCGCGATGATTTACCAACGGAATTGTTAAAAAAATAATGTATGTGATTGTTGTAAACATTTTTTGAAGAAAAAATTAAGATTCATCTTTTTTACATACAAAAGAGACGTTTTTTCACTGCAATTATCTGACAATACGCTGATACTGATTCAAAAGCTGGATATGACACACTAAATAACAATTTGCATAATTGTTAATAACAATTTGTGTTAAAAATGTCACAATCTGCCGTTTCATCGTATAGAAGAAGCCTATGTTTTGCTACGAGACTGGTCTACAATTTATTAATATTGGTGATAATTAATAAATAAATAATCCAGTCAGTAAATTACCATTTTTATAACGCTTAATTAAAACTTCTCTATATTCTTTATGGAAAAAACCCTTGCCGGAAATATTTTATTCTCTATTAAATTCTAGGAGAATAATAAAAGAGAAAAGAAAAAAAGTAAATGTAAACTTATGCTAATTTTTCGTTATAAATTATGACTCATATGAAAAATCTTAGCCACTAGCGTGAAACAATTTTTCATGAGAAAAAGAAATAGTAAGAATTTGTATATAAAAATTGTTTACGATGATGAAGTTGAATATTTTTAGAATCATTTTTGTTCCACAAGTACAAATGCAATCATTGCAATTTTTTTTTACATTTTTTTTGAGATAAAAATCCACAATGCTGAAAGGGGCAATTTGTCACTTTATTTGTTCATATATTGTTGCCCTGTGACAAAAATTAGAAAATCACAAAAGACAATTCTCTTGAAAATTTAATGTTGCCCATTTCTAAAAAAAATACGCATGCAAGATAAAAATTGGCAACAACAAATAGCCGACGTTGAGAATGTTATTGTCAATTGTGTTTATTTTCCACCATCTCCTAAAATTTGCATCAATTTTTCATGAATAGTTTACGAAAGAATAATTTGTTAATCAAACGATGCGGAAATGTTCAATCGCACATTGTAAATAAACAAATGAATTTTTCTCACAAAATTTTATAACGTGACTTAATACTAATGAGTAGATTATTTTCCAATACTTAGTTTCAATTTTCCTTTCAGCATCAAAAATCATAGTCTTAATATTTTAAAGGAAATTGAGAAAATTGTAAAAGATTTGAGAACTTTTAGAGTATTTTAAAACATGCTACAATTTTAAAGAGCTTAAAAAAATTTAAGGAATTCCAAAATATTTTAAAGCATTTTAAATATCTTAGGGTATTTTGAAAGATCCTAAGAATTTTTAAATTGATTTCAGTAATTTAATGTCACTCATAGGATTTGAATTATTTTATGGTTTTAAATGTTTCTAAGGCATTTTCAAGAGCTTTAAAATGTTTGAATTGATTTCAAAAGATTTCAAAGGTTTCAAAAAGGACAAGAGTATTTCAAAAGAGTATAAGGAATATTTTATTGGTTTCAGAGGATTTGAAATATTTTACAGTATTTAAAAAGAGTTTAAATCATTTTCAAGAGATTTGAAACAATTTGCATGGGGTATTGTATCAAAGATTTTCCCAAAATTTCGAAAATATGGATCGATTTTATAGGAACTATGCCAGGTTTTAGGGTATATTAAACGATTCCAAGGAATTTTTGATTGATTTCGGTAACCTGATAGGATTTGAAATGATTTAAAATATTTCAGGGTACTTCAGAATATTCCAAAGCACTTTCAAGAGATTTACAAATTTTAGGGCTTCCAAAAGATTTCGAAGTTGTTGAAATATGTTAGGGCATTTTTAAAAGATTTCCGTAATTTAAAGTGATTAAATTCTTCCTCTTTTTTCCTTGATTATTTATCTGTCTCTAATGAGCTGAAAAGGAGGTAGTTTGGAAATCTAATTTTGATTTGTGAATGTATTTCATGCTCTTTTTGCATGAAATTGTTCATAAGAAAGTAGATGTCATTTTGATTTCCAATTGAAAAAAAAACTACTCTAAATATTTAAGGGCTTTTCAAAAGGGCTCTTTGAAAAGATTCAAAACAAATTCTAGGAATTTCCAAGGATTTGACTGATTTTAGGGTATTTGAAAAATTTTTATGGGATATTCAAAAGTTTCCTGGAATTTCGGGAAATATAGCACAATTTTGTAGGGCTTATTATTATATGTCGACAAATCCCAAGTGATTTTATAAGATTTCCGAGGATTTCAATGACTTTGAGGTATTTCGAAAGCTCACAAGGTATTTTGATAAATTTTGCAGGATTTCAGGTAATATCATCAGATTTCATGTAATTTCAAGGGATATTATAATATTTTAATGGATTTCTAAGAATTGATTCACAAGAATCCGTGTATTTCGTATGATTTGAAGAAGATTTTCAAATATTTTAAGGTATTATCAAAAATTTCAAAGAATTTGAAAGATTTTAGGATATCTTAGAAGATACTAAGGAATTTTCAATTAACTCAAAGAATTTTATTTGAGGTATTTTCAAGAACCAAAGGAATTTCTAAGACCTTCAATAAATCTCGAGGCATTTCAAATCATTTTAAAGGATTTGAAATATCTAAGGGTGTTTTTAAAAATTTCAATTGATTTTCAAGAACTTTACAAAGTTTCAAGTGATTTCAAGAGTTTCAAAGAATTTGAAATATTTTAGGGAATTCAAAAATATTAAAAAGTAATTTATAACTAAAATTTGTAATCAATATGAAATTTGTTTTATTAATTTATTATTTAATGATATTTTAAAAGATTACAATTAATTTTATAAAATTTCCAAGGATTTCTCTGGTTTTATAGGATTTTAAAAGCTCTCAAGATTTTTGAATAAATGTCAAGGACTTTAAAAAGTATCGGCAGATTTAATATAATTTCACGAGATTTCATTTCGAATTCATCCTGAATTCGTATACATTCTTTTGAATTATGCAGAATTTTCGGGATTATTTTAATTGACGTGAATTCTTCAAAATTCAGTTAATTCTACGTAATTTACTGTATGTTTTTATATCTTTTCAGTGTTTGTTTAATCCATCTTGAAGTCGGCACTTCATCAAATTCTTTTGAATCTCCTACAATTTTTCTAAACTCATTTCAAACTTTCTGAATTCAATACATTTTTTCTTATTTTCCATTTCTCTTAAATTTCTTAAATTTCATTTAATAAATTGAAATTTGTGTAATCGTATACATGTTATAAAAAACAAATCACAATTTATTTCAAAAATAACATTTCTTTTAAATAAATTAATTTAAAAAAATTGTAATATAAATATTACAATTTTTCTAGTTGATAATGATAGCAGAATTTACGTACAAATAAGATATGAGAAATCCATTATGTACTCCCTTAACAGAGAAAAAAAATGAAAAGTAGCTTCTTATTGGAGGCTACAGACATCATCCTGTGACGCCGTCTAATTATTCTATACAGATATCTTGCAACAATAATTAAATATACAGTGAAACCTGGATTTAGCTCCCCTGGATTTTGACCTTCCAGGAATTGACGCTGCGCCGTGGGAATACGTGAGAGGCGTTTGCGGGGGGATGTGCGGTGTGCACTCAGGCGTGACAAAACAGAGAGCGAAACAGGAGAGATATAAAACAGGGGAGAGACAAAATAGTTCCGAGTCACTGGATTTAACGTCAAGGTC
>JAABKJ010012997.1:0-10400 GCA_011634705.1 Andricus grossulariae
CTTTCAATGGCTATCAAACACAAAATAAATGACCCAGCTTGCTCAAAATTTAACAGTAGTCTATTCATAGATGGCGTCGACGGGATCAGTGGTGCATTTAAAGTTAATGCGCAAAAAATTCAAATAGTCACTGACTTATCAAACAGCCCTTGTACATTATACTCGTATTATCGAGTGCTAAGCAAGAGGTCCAATAGGTGCGCGCTCTAGCTTTTCGTTGACATGTTATTCGTATTTTATAAAATTAATTTTCGACTTAAGGTTGGTTATACGTATTAGTCGCAGTTCATTTATAGCTCAAAATATTCGAAAATTTCCAAATATTGAGTACTATTTTTTTTATGAAAGTTTTTGAAATTTCGGAAAGATTATGTGTTTGGATTTTTTATAATAAATTTGGTTAATTTTTTATTCAGCAATAAAATTGACATTTTTTTTAACTTTTCAGAAGTGCCATTTTTTAAAAAGATTTTTAGATTTATCAAAGAAAGTTTTATATCTGTGCTGAAACTATCTAAAAATAATTTGCAGTGGGTGAATGTTTAGTTTATCGAAATTCTGAGCTTTGAAATATGAGAAATATGAGAAATAAAAGCTTCATTACTATTAAATGAAAATAGATGCTATTTGGAAATGTTTAAACAATTTTTATAAACAAACTCACAGTTTGGCTATTTTTCAACGAAAAGGCTCCATTTTTTCAGGGAATCAACTAAGAATTTTTTTAATAATAAATTTTGGTCATTTTTCATTTAACAATAAAGTTAAAATTTTTTTTAACTTTTCAGAATTACCGTGTAAAAAAAATATTGTTAGATTTATCAAAGATTGTTTTATATCTGTACTAAAACTATTCAGAAATAATGTGCCTTGGTTGTGAATAATTTGAAAAAAAAATTTATTACGTTATAAACAAATTAATGAACAAAAGTTATTTTCGAGATTAGGAATGTTTTGCTTATTCAAATCCAGATTTTTCGTATAAAATATGCGACAAATAAAAGTTTTATTACTGTTAATTAAAAGTAGGTGGTATTTGGCATTTTTTTATACAATTCTTATAAACAAATTTACATTTGGCTATTTTTCAACAAATAGGCTCAACTTTTTCACGGAATTAACTAAGAATATATTTTCGATGACTCTTTCCTATGACGCTTTGTAAATTCACCCAAACTATTTATCATTTATTCAATTTTCATGAACAAATTGCGAATCGGGCTATTTTTTAATGAATATGGTCAATTTTTTCAAGGAATCAACTAAGAATGTTTTTGTGGTGACTCTTTGATATGATACATACTATGCAAATTCACAAGAATTATCAATTATTCAAACAATTTTCATAAACAACTTCATAGTTGGACTATTTTTTAACGAATAGGCTCAATTTTTACGTAAACAACTAAGAATGTCTTCCCGATGATTCCTTTCTATGATGTTTCGAAAATTTACAAGAATCGTCAGTCATTTGAACAATTTTCATAAGCAAATTCAGAGTTTGTCTATTTTTAAACGAATAGTCTCAATTTTTAAAAATAATTGACTAAGAATATCTCTGCGATGACTCCTCTCTATGGTTCCTTGCAACTTCTCGATAATAATTAATGTTTAAATGATTTTCATAAATAACATTAAAGTTTGGCTATTTTTCAAAGAAAAGGCTCTATTTTTGTACAGAATCAACTAAAAATGTCTTTGCGATTACTATTTTCTATGGTGCTTTGCAAATTCCTGAAGGTGATTGATTATGTCAAGAATATTCATAAACAAATTACGAGTGTGAGTATTTTTCAATTAAACGCTCCATTTTTTTCACGGAATCAGCTAAGAATGTCTTTTCGATGACTTTTTTCTACGATGCTTTGCAAATTCCCAAGAATTATTAATTAATTAAACAATGTTCATAAATAAATTCAGAGGTTGGCTATTTTTCAAGGAAAATACGCTCAATTTGTTTACGGATTCAACCAAGAATATCTTTGCGATCATTCTTTACTATAATAATTTTCAAATTGACGAGTCTTGATTATTTTAACAATATTCATAAATAAATAAATAGTTTGGCTATATCTCAACAAGTACGTTCAAATTTTGTTTACGGAATGGACTAGAAAGGTCTTTCTGATGACTCTGATATAGCACTTTACAAATTGACATTGTCTTTTATGATTTCTTTTTTAAACCACTTCGAGTATTTTGTATCCGTTTTACAATTAAGAACCCAGTGGGCACCAAATTTGACGACGTCTTTAAGACATCGTTACGACATCTTTACGACAACTTTACGACATCCTCCGTCCATGTCGCTAAGGTGTCTTTACGATACCGTGAAGACACCTTAGCGACATGGACATAGGATGTCGTAAAGATGTCGTAACGATGTCGTAAAGACGTCGCCAAATCGTGTGCCCACTGGGAAATTTCGGAACATGCCTCTCAAAAAGCATATTCAGAGCATTATAAAATAATTCAGTAGCATGGTCAACAGAGGTTTCATTTTCTAAAAACGTCCAATCAATATTGTTAAAGTTTACACATAGTTAATAATAATTAATTTGGAATCCAAAGATGTCGTCTAGACATAAGATACTCTAAGAATGTTTCTAAGTTGTCAACAGAGAGAGCCGGAGGTATATATACTGCTATCATTATATAATACTCTCCATTTTGGTAGAATTTTACCCCAACTCCCATGCTCCAGAGTTAGGCCTCAGCTACGCTTATCCCCACTTAAGCAGTTTAAGCCTGCAAAGTAGCGTACGATGTACGTAGGCTCAATATTAATTTCAGTAAATCGAGTAACAAGAGGGGTCAGGACTAACTGAGAACATTAGAGTTTTACAACCAATGCAATAAGTACACCCCATCCATTCTGTGACCTCTATCGTCTCTAAATACATTAAATTTCGTATTGTCTAGGAATTCTGATGAGTATATTTCAAGCTTAAGCCATGTTTCGGTAAAAATCAATATATTGTAAGAAAAGATTTCGTCTGAAGTTAGCAAAGTTTCGAATTTGGTATTTAAGCCCCTATCATTCTAACAATATAGTACTAATTATTTTTTACACTTACTAGTCTCCGAATTTACTTTGGAATTTATTATTGAAGTCCTATTTCATTCAGAAAACAATGTCCAAATTGAAAGAATATATACTATCGCCTTTTTCATCAGTTTGTATCTTTTGTTTGTCATTTTCACTTACTGAACTATTATTACTGAATTCAAAAGATGATCTGTTATATCATGTACTATGCATTTCTATAAAAATTTGTACTAAAATTTCGGATATGAAGGCACATTTTTTAGAATTAAAAGATCTTACGCCAGAGCAGGTGGGAACATCATAGATGTTAATACGCGCCGTCATTTTAGATTGCTTTTCGAAATTTGGATGCAGATGTTTAGATTTGCAAAATTATTTAATATGTAACGTGAGAGGACATCCATGTGAAGCCGTGTACAAATTAAAGTTATTAAGGTAAAAATTAATTTCATTGTTTTGTAATAAAAATGGATATTGATATTTGATTTAAATTTAATAACTAATAAACTCGATCAAATGTTTTAATTTAAGGTTCTGCATAAACTAAATATTTGAAATTAATGTGATTCTAAATTAAAATTAAAATGTTTTCATTTATTGAAATTAGTTACGAAGTGAAAGCGAATGATTAATCAATAATGATACAAACACTAAACTCCATACAAACGACACAGGCTAGATGTCAATAAAATGATTGAGAAGAGATACATATATTCAAATGATAAGTATAGCGTATTATGAATAAATATTTTAAATGTCTGTCGAAAAAATGATTAATAATTATAGATCAACCAAAAATCAGGGTCGCACCAAAGAAGACGAGCATAAATCTTCAAATAAGATTCACTCTCACATACACATTTATACACTGGCTAGAGCAAAAATATATAGATCCGCTCAAATAATTGTAGAGCCTTAGTCTTATTATGTGGGACAGAATAAAGTTGATCTGTTCTGCATTCTTGAATTAATCACTGAGGTAAAATGTCAAGGACGATCTAGCGGTCAGGTAGACCGAATGTAGAGCAGAGTTACAGTTAGGAACAAAGAAGATATTCAGGAGATCTAGCATATAACATGCCCCAAACATCACGTTTCATACACATCCGCTAAAACACAGTCACCGAGGTTTGAGTCTAAGCTATGACGAAATTAGGCTGGAGCCTGGCCGAGGCTTGGCTGAATCGTGGTTAACACAAGCCTCCTGAAGATCGGCAGTTTGATTGAGACCGTCGTCGAGAACACTACCTAAAGATAACTCAATTGCTAAACTTTTTGTACAAATTATGTTTTTATAACGTAATTCAATAATAAATAATACAACATTCAAGATATCGTATTACAGTTCAGAAGTGGGATACACTTGTGTTAATTAAAGTGATTGGTAAAACAAAAACTTGTTTGTTTTTAAAGTGAGAAGAGAACCGTGTGATTTATGGTGTGTGTGTGTAAGTGTATGTGTGTGTGAGGAAACGAGAAAGATCTAGGGAAAAGTGTAACTTATTTGTATTCCCAGTTACCCCAAGCCGATTTAAAGGTAGCTGGACTTTCTTGTCAAGTAGACACAACGTTTTTCCTTAGTGGAAAAAATGTCGCGCAGATCCAGGAGAGACGACCGTGATATGGAATCCAGTGCGAAAGGTATCGTATTCTCACCGTTCAAGAAGACATGAGTCCAAGTACAGCAGTCGGCGACAATTCAGATATAATGAGGATCACGCGCGCTACCGAAGCAGATCTCCAGAAGATGTTGGCAAACATCGGAGGCGTCGGAAAACCAGAATCAGAAGCCGAGTTCGAGGTAGCCATACGACTAGATCGGCAAGCAGAAGTCCAGAAAGAAGACGGCAGGGTGAGTCCGATTTCGCAAAATTAACTTAAGTGCTTGCGGCTATTGTTAAGACAGGTTCGAAACGGTCGAGCCATTATGTAAACGAGAAAGTTTTGCCAGAATTTGATAAAAAAAAAAAAATTTCCGCAATGGAATAGCTAGAAAAAGTAAATAAGTTTACAATTATGTACGACTGGGATGATTCGTATAAGTTGTATTTAGCTGCATTAAAGTTAGGAGGGATAGCGAGAAGATGGTATGACGGATTAAAAAATACGCCTATAAGTTGGGAGGCATTTTCAGTAGCAGTTGTCAGACAATTCTCAGAAGAACAAGATTTTGGTCCACTTTTTGACTATGCGGGATCATAGAAGAGTACTTCGGGTCAGTCCTTGCAAGAATATTGCTTCGAAAAGGTCAACAGAATCAACCGGTTAAATTTAAAAATTCCGGAAGAAAAAATGGTCGAGTTTGTCGTATACGGAATTCATAATGAACAATTGCGAACAAGTTTGGCAACAGCGAAAGTTCGAACACTTGCCGAATTAAGTCAATGCTTGGAGTCACTTGCAGATGAAAAATCAAAAGAGAATAAAACTTGTAGAGAAGGAACGGATAATAAACGTGCAGTGGAGTAGGATAAATAAAAAAAAAACATTGAAACGTTTCGATCGCGATTCTTGTTTCAAATGCGGGGAAAAAGGCCATAGGAAAGATCGTTGCCCGGATTTAGAAGGCATTGAGACAAATAAAGTCGGCGCAGCACCCTTTAAGGGTGATGCCTCGGAAAATGATAAAAATGCAACCCAGAAGAATGACAAAGATAAAATAAAATTCACGTATTGTAATAAACCAGGCCATTTAGGGAAGGACTGTTATACAAAAAAGAATAGGGATAGGATGGAAAGGAATAAATGACTACTAGCCCAGGAGACAGCCTCTCAGCAGGGGGGTCAGGAAGCGTCCTGCTCTCAAGAATTAGAGGTTGAGTCAGTCGAAGTGAGCAGGCCACTTAAAACATGTATATTTAATAATGCGGACATAGTATGCACTGTTGATTTAGGAAGTGTCTGCTCGTTAATTCGGGAAATTGTCGCACGAAACCTAAATCTGAATTTTAAAGGTACACAAAGCATTTTGTCCTCGAATTTGTCAGCATCTAATCACGCGATTGTTGTGCCAATCACACGTACAAAGCTTGGAGTCTTGATTGATGATATTCCATTAAAAATAAGAGTTTATATTGCTCCTGATAACCACTTGACGGGAGAAATTCTTATTGGCCGGAATATTTTCCTAAAGGCGGGAATAAAAGCAATATCAGATGGTTCTGGAGTCACATTTAGTTTGGATGGCTCAACTAAAATAAATAACACTTATGTAGTCGCAGCGGTAGATGTTAGTTAAGTAAAACCTGTACAGGAAAATGATGTTTGGTGGGAGGAACTTGATTTGACAGAAAAAAACGTTTACTAACACTATTAAATGATTTCCGTTTATGCGTATCGTTCAATACAAAGGAGTTAGGCGAAACTAGCGCGACAGAATTTAAAATAGAACTGACCTCTGACGTACCAATTTTCCGTAGACCTTATCAACACTCCAGATCGGATCGAGAAATAATAATGGGGATAGTGGCAGATTTGGTAGAAAATGGCATAATCCGTGAAAGTATATCTCCGTACGTTACAAGACCCCGAAATTGACGTAATTCGAAAGATTTTAGAATCAGGCGATAGACAATCAGATACTAAACAATATTTTGAAAAGTATGACCTCAAGGGAGGTATTGTTTTTCGAAGGACTGATACGGGTAACAGATGGTTGGTTCCTCGAATGGCACGCCTCAATGTGGTGAGATGATGTCACGAGGAACAGGGACATTTTGCACTTGAAAGAACGTTGGAGAAAGTGCGATAGCACTATTGGTTTAAAGGGATTAGAAAATTCGTTTCCATATACGTCAATGCATTCCTGAATTGCTTATACTATAAATCCGTAGTTGATTGTAATATTCGTTGCAACGCCACGCGCAAACGGTCAGTGTGAGCGAATGAATCGCACAGTCTTGAGTTCGCTTGCAGCTACTTGAGCGGGAAGGGCAGAGGAATTATGGAACAAAAATGTCAAGAAGGTCCAAAGTGCGATCAACTGGGCGATCAACAGGGACTACGCGTATGTCACCAACACAACTGCTCTTTGGCTACAAACCGCGTAGTATGGCCGATGCAAAAATACTACCGACGATTCAGGACATATTGGATCAGGTAGACTTGCAGGATTTGAGGTCCGCGGCAAAGGCGTCTACGGATGAAGAGCGAGATCGACAAAATTGGAGGTTTGATATTCGCACGTTCAAACGTCCCTCGTACTGTATCGGTGACATCGATATGGTGAATGCCCACACCGTCGCTACTGGCGAGAGTAGGAACCTGGCAGCCAAGGCGAAAGGTCCTTTCAAAGTGACAGCAGTTCTGCCAAATGACCGGTACGAGGTCCAAGATCTTCGGGATTTGAAGGAATCGCCGAACCAGCGCAGTACTGTTGCGGTAGACAGCATAAAGAGATGGTTCACGTTGGACCCTACGCAGTAAGCTGGTGAGTAAATGCAGTGGTATCAGCTTCGAATCAACCCAGATGTCTTGAGAGCTGTGTTCCATATAATGGAAGGGTTAGTCGGAGTCGACGATCCTGAAGTGCAATTCTTGGTCAGGATTGTGACCGAACGGGCGTTGGCGAGGCTAAGACTAGGTCAAATCTAGTATTCCTAGGTTAAGGAGTTGTCAACCTTAAACTGGGTAGAGCACTAGGCGGAGGGCAGGACAAGACCAGACCAAGTCTAGTATTCCTAGGTTGAGAAGTGGTCAAACTCATACTGGGTGAAAAACTAGGCGGAAGTCAGGACCAGGGTTAACAATCAGTATAGCTAAGTTTTGGAACGTCTGAGTTACCTGAGATTGGCCCTTACGAAGTGTGAATTAGTTCATAAAATGTTCCTATTTATTTACTTCCTAATCTACATTTTTTCGGTGTTTATTGTGAGTTAATGAATACTTTCGGCGGAACTCATCACTCCTGTAAAGGGATGTCTAATTGACGCACAGCTATGACCCTTCCTTAGTCTTATCATGTGGGACAAAATAAAGTTTATCTTTTCTGCATTCTTGATTTAATCACTGAGGTAAAAGGTCAAGGACGACCTAGCGGTCAGGTAGACCGAATGTAGAGCAGAGTTACAGTTAGGAACAAAGAAGCTATTCAGGAGAGCTAGCATATAACAGTGTCCCAAACATCACGTTTCATAAACATCCGCTAAAACACAGTCACCGAAGTTTGAGTCTAAGCTATGATGAATCTGGGCTGCAGCCTGGCAGAGGCTTGGCTGAATCGTGGTCAACACAAGCCTCTTGAAGGTCGGCAGTTTGATTAAGACTGTGGTCGAGAACACTACCTAAAGTTAATTCAATTGCCAAACTTTTTGTACAAATTATGTTTTTCAAACGCGAGTCAATAATAAATAACATAACATTTAAAATCTCATATTACATAATTAAACCAATAATTAAAAACAAAATAGTATTGTTAACCAACAGAGAAAAAGAAAAAAAATCATCAGAAGCTGGATTGACAACTGGATTGGCTCGTTTTTCGGCGCTCGATTGCGAAAAAGAAATTTTCGTCCAGAAATAGCGGCTTCTGATTATAGAATTCGTACTCTCGAATTCGCTGCTTACATTGGAGGAATAGGTTTTTCAATAAATATAGCCAAACAATACATATAGACGCCACGCTGAAAATAGTTTTAAGCGTGAAGATACGAACATTGTTCTGAATAAAATTGACACACACATAAACACACATAATTTTTCAAGGATTAACAAATTTATCTTTTTTTGGTCGTGGCACAAAATTCACACCGTCAAAATTTTCTATCGGTGACGTGGAGAATAAAAATTATTTTGGCAAAGTATTTAAAACAATCATTTTCCATCAATTATAAATCCAAAATTTAAGACAAAGTCTCAAATTTTATTCTTTCTTTGAACGTTTTTTTTTATGAATCTTTATCTCATTTAGAGAGATTAGGACAAATTATTTTGGTTCTACGTTTAATATATATGTTTATTTAGTTACAAAAACTCGATTAAACCGACGTTTCAGCCCGTATTTGAGTCTTTTTCAAGGTAAAAATTACAAGAGTCTGAACAAATCGTCGTTGACACAAAAACACAAATAAACGATAATTGTACAAAACCAGTTTCAACTTTTTTTATAGACGTCCTTTTTTACAAAAAAAAAAGGAAGAGGGGTCTACCCGTCCAAAAGTTTTTAAGTCATTGTAATATTAATAAAAGAGAAGAAAAAATTACAAACAAAAACCTGTTTCCCAAAATGTCGTCCTATGAGTGTTTGTAATTTTTTTTCTCTTTTAACAATATTACAATGACATATAAACTTTAAGACGGGTAGTCCCCTCTTAATTTTTTGTTGTAAAAGAGAATGACTACAAAAATACTTAAAAGTCGTTTTTTACAATTACCGTTTGTTTGTGTTGATGCTTTTCAAATTTACAAGAATTATAAATTATATCAACAAATTAAGAGTTTGGCCATTTATCAGCGAATAGACTCAATTTGTTTACGGGATCACCATGAATGTATTTCCAATAAATCTTTTCTACGGTCTTCTGCAAATTTACAATAACTATTGATTATTTTAACAATTTTTATAAACATATTCAGAGTTAGGCTATTTTTCAAGGAATAGGTACAATTTTTTTACGGAGTCAACTAAGAATGTCTTTTTGATGACTCTTTTCTATGTTGCTTCTGTAAATTCACAAGAATAATTAATCATTGAAACATTTTTCATTAACAAATTCAGAGTTTGACTATTTTTCAACGAATAGGCTCAATTTGTTTACGGAATCAACAATTAATGTATTTCCAATAAGTATTTTCTACGTTACTTTGCATATTTACAATAATTATTAATTATTTAAACATTTTTTATAAACATATTTTGCAAGGAGAAGGCATAATTTTCTTACGGAATCAACATAGAATGTATTTACAATAAAGATTAAATATTAAAACAATTTTCATAAATAAATTCAGAGTTTGGTTATTTTTTAGCTTACATAAAACATATCTGCTGCTATAACCTTTTTAATAGTAAGTATAACTTTTCTATCTAAACTATAATATTCAAATTCAAATCATTCGAACATTTTAAACAAATTCATTTTTATAGGAAAATATATGCACTATATATTTAATAAGAATTAAAAAAGCATACAAATTTTATCATGTTAAAAACTTTCCTTTTCAATAAGAGGGGATCCTGCTTTAGGGGGCCTAAAAAAAGCGTTTCTGGGGGGATTTTTTTAGGGCAGAAAAAAATAAGCAAGTCTAGAGAACTTTTTAGAATATTTTAATGTATGTTTGAACATTATAAAAAAAAAATTTTGAGAGAAAAATATTCAAACGCAGCTGATTTTTATGCACATTTGTGCAGCAC
>JAABKJ010012998.1:0-10400 GCA_011634705.1 Andricus grossulariae
AAACTCTTTATTACTGCATCATTTAGTTTTTTTTTCTTATTTGATAAATGAGGATGATGTATGCTCTGGTCTTAACATTGGCAGTTATCCTCCACTCTATTGGTAAATATAATGATATATCTATAATATAAGTCACGTTTCAAAGCTACTCAAATAAATCAAATAACAACTTGTCAGATATAATTTTCATTATTTGCTAATTGCTTTTGTCTCAATTTTATTTAAATTTTCCGAAATAAGGAGAACTTTTATATCAGAAATTATAGCTTCTTAGTATCCTAACCATAGTTTGTATTTAATCAATCAGCTGTTTGATTATTATGATCGTGATTAAGTACTACAAATTCTGAACGTTTGGTTCGTTTCTGTCTGCGTTTTCACATCTATTTCTTCAGTTGTTCAACTTTCGTCTTTCTACACAGAAGGCTGAACAAATTATTTTCAGTGTGACGTAATCAATATGATATTCAAATAATGACTTTATATACCTCAGTAATCTTCTGTCTTCAAATTTTCATACTACGGTATAGCTAACTTTGTATTTACTTCTATTTTATATATATCTTCCACTGGCGTTTAGGTTCTGATTGTTTTTTTCGATTTCTTAATATTGATGTATCTGTTTGAGCAGATTCTTTTAAACTTGGTGTTGAATTTTAGCATGCGATATAAACTTTTTCCATTTCAGGAGTATGTAATTAAAAAAAGGAACTAATTCTCTCTTTCTTGTTGCAGAACTATGTTCACAGTCCCAATCTTCAACTGATAAGGACTTCATTCCAGGTACCTCACGTTGCACAGCTTCTCAGTTTTGCGACAGACAACATTCTCCTGCCAGGACTCTTCCTGCTAAAAGGAATTTTCGTCGTGCATCATCACCTGGTGAAATTATTTCAGAAACACATTAACAATAATGATAAAATCAGAGAATCTATTCTTGACCATACAACCATAGGGTTCTATCTTAGATTCTACCAAAAATAAGGCTTTTCAAAATTGCGTAGTTTGTACATGAAGACGCCTACTGATAGAGAAAAGCCAATTTGTTTACCTGGTTAAGAAAAGAATAATTAAAACAATTGCACAAGATTTTACTGTATGAAAATGCGTTAAACTACATTTTTACTTCCATCAACTAATTGTTAACATAATAGTCAGATAGCACCGTATGGTATACTGGAAATTAATTTCCCCTATATTTTCCTACAGAATCCAGTACGCAGTTCCAGACTAGCGATGATTTGTCTGCCAATTCTCGCACCGTTCACCTCCTTCATTCTTCTCACAGACCTCAGTCTCCTGACAGGGATCCTATTACTCCATTTGGCAGATCCGTGTTTCCACGAATTAGGTCCAGATCTCCTCCTGAAAGATTTGCTATGCCTGCATTATTACCTGGTAAAATTAATTTACAATCTTGCTAATAATATAATAGTACAAAACAGATAACATATTAGCACGATGTGTCACAACTAAATTCAACTGAAAGTACCTTGGAATCAGATGTTTTCAGACAAAAAAACTTCTTTCAAAATTTCAAATTCCCTTTATTTCATTTAGTACGCCTTTTTTGTGGACACTGTTTCTTAGAATATACCCTGGATAACAGACGACCAGGTAAACCAATAAAAAAGAATATCGTCATAAGGCATATCATACTGGTAAAAAAAACTATCATCAAAAAGTAATACGACTATGAACCTTAAAAAGCATAATCCTCTATGTATGGTTGCAGAATCAAATTTACATTCAAGCTGGTACCCTGTTGGCGAACGTATTCCTGGATGCGCGCCGTCTTATTATTCTCACAGACGTCATTCTCCTGATAGGCCTTTCTTTCTTCCCAGGTCTCATTTTGACGTGATAGAACTTATTCGGCTCATTCCCTGCACGAATCCAAATCAGCAATTTGAATTTCGAAAATACGTTTTTCCTGCCGACAGACCAATTCGAAGGAGAATAGGACGTAATAAATTTGGACCTTTTCCTGACCATGAATTTACTGTCCTATCCACAGCCGATAGTGACATTTTTGCAACATTCGAAGATAATACTGGTATTCTTCGTGGAATATATAATAGAAGTGAAAAACGGGCGAAAATTAACATGGTAAGCGGCAAGGTTCAGTCACTGAGGCCAGAAGAAATAGAGGAATGTCCAGTTGGCCAGCTGATTAACCCACATAATTTTAGTATAGTGTACGCGTAATCCTCGATCCTTCACATTCATAATATTAACTTATTTGAAAAATGGTTAACAATGAGATTATATTATTTTTGATCTAAAATCAGATGAAATTGTTACTTGTCACTGATACTTAATTAAAAAGTGTATACATTATGGTTCTCCAGGTTTTAGTCTCACATCAATGCCCCAGTCATTTCTTCGAAAACAAATGAAAAAAATTTTCTCATGCATTTCTTTCATGATAATGTCAGCAAAATCAGTATAGAAATATCTTTACATAGTAAAAATAATAATATATGTAGGATAATCTTTTCAACGAAATAACGGTAGCACCGCAAAAACTAGAGATCCCTTTTTGTTGGAAGGTCTTCTTCCGTTATATTATTGTAACATTGTTATAGTCAATAAATGTTTGAATTCGTTTTAACTGAAGAGTACTAATATATGTTAGTTGCGAAGTGCTTTTTATAATACTCATTTTGTATCTAAAAACGTGTACTCTTTTTACATAGGATGATAAAATATTCAAAAATCTGCAAGAAGACGTCAAACTGCGCGAGTATCTGCTATTAACCAAAGCTTTCACGTTTAAACTATAGAGTATTAGGATGCCATAATCTGCAAAAAATAAGTGAATTTAGTATTCTGATGCAGGTGCTGTAAATTTTTGTTTTTACCTAATAAGTATTACAAGTAAAGTAAATGACAACAATGTGCAGTAACGATTGCAAAATGGTACAGTAATTTACAATAGTGATACATGTCGAGCAAGTTGAAATCGGTTCGAGAGTTGATACGTCTCGGGAGCATACGAATTGTTTGTGAATACAAGCCCGAGAAGGATTAAATTACCTATTTAAGATACGAGTTATTAAAAAATTGCTGTCATGTGTGCGAACAATTTCGAAAATAGGAGTGCGCGAAAATTAAACGAGCAGATTCATCGGGCTGGCTGTTTTATTATATCGTTCGCTCGATGTGCATCAATAATTTACAAAATTCGCTTGAATAAAATAAAAACTTACAAGTTTTGCTGATGCAATAATGATAATAACTATTATTAGTTTGTAGGCGAAGGCAGCTTAAAAACTGATGAATACACGCCTCTAGTACAAAGAACTTTAACCGATTACAACCGTTCTGTGAGAACTATTTATAATTTAGCACTAAAGCGTTTCGCGTTTTTCGACGTTCCGTAATACGAGCAAATAGCTCTGGGTGAGGAGTATCGATAATTAGAAAAATAATGAACTAGTGTTCATTAAACCATGATTGTTCTAATCGCCATCATCACTGGCGTTCATACGAGCAGCATTCGTAGACATCGCGTTTCTTGTACCAAAAGGGATTCGTGTAGGTACATTGATAAGTGTTTTGAATAGTATTGTAATTTATATTTTTGTGGAAGACTCTGGCGTCATTTCTGTAAATGTGGCCTGGCGTTGGCTGATAAAGTGGTTTTCACACGCTCCGCTATTTTTGTATGAAATTCGGCAGTTAACGGCTAGATTTACGACAGAATCATCAACTGTCTGTTGGAAAGCTTGAAGGTTCATCCATATGAAAAACCGGATTTACTATCTCACTTGAAAAACTTAGTCTGACAACTAACAGTGTCATCGTTTATCTCAAGATCTATGCTAGAAATGCAGAGAAACTGAATCTAGCTCTAGAAATTGTCGAGAAGTACACTTAAGAATTTTAAATGGAGTTTAGGTTATAAAAATGTGTCAAGATTCATTTGACCAAGGAAGACTTACTGCTGTTTCTGGGGACACTGAGGTTGTCGACAGAAGCGCTATCTGACACCTTAGCACTAGAGAGACCTACTAATACCTGAACATGCCAAAGATTTGCACTCAGGCTGTAACATCTATGCGAGATGCTCTCCAAACAAGATAGAAACATTTTATCACACACATTTGGTCTTTTAAACTGGCAACAAGGAAGAAAGAATCTGAAACGAACATGCTTGTTGTTTCATGAAGTTCCATAGACAATGGACGAGTTCAGATCCCTCAAAATCGTGTCACAAATAGTTATAGATGAGAAAAAATGCTTGCATCTTGAGTCTTCCGTTTCACGACTTTACATCTCACGCCTTCAAATTGTTTGCGGAACATTGAATCTTGTCTTTATAACAGCATTACTCTGGGTGCAGCACATACAGTCGCAAATCGACGAGATCCTTTTCTTGAAATGGTCAAAAAGCACCAAGAAATAGGCCGCGGAGCGTTTATGTGCTGAGCATTGGAGAAGGCTACTGAATCACTTGACCCTGACTTTAATATCAGGGATGAGCTACATGCATAAAACATTATTCATTTCGAGCACATACTCCTAAATGCCCGGATAAAGAAAGAATAGGAGAAAAACTTTTGCACACAGCTCGTCCACAAGAGAATGCACGGCATCTACTACAGAAATTTAAAGAATCAGTCGATTTTGTTTCAGCTTACTTCCGCCAAGACAGTGGCATTCACTTGAGCAAACCTTCGCGACTTTTTGAGCCATGGTATTTCGGATGATAGCTAAAGAGCGTATCATGCTCATGCTGAGTTTTTAGGACACATATTATATTGTTATCAAACCTATGCAGGAAAGACGTACGGCCAAGGACAAACTGCGGCACCAATAGTGCTTTATTACCGTCTCTGTCGCTAATATGGCATTAGCTACAGTCCGCCAAACGCTCCTTAGAAAAAGAGTGTATTGTTAGAAATTAAAAGGTTTGAATATACTGGAACTATTTATTCTCGACAATTTTTTCTGTTGCGCACTCTAGGTCTGAAATTTATAGTTGTCTATGACTTCAATAAATGAACCACGTTTGTTTTTGAATTTCAGAATCTGCCAATAAGAACGTCACAGTCGAGGAGAATGAATAAAAAGAGAAGTTTAAAGACCTCATAAGGGCGTTGCGACGGTTATACACAAAATATTCTGTTGAGCTAGTTTTTCTGATGATCGGTGCTAGTTGAGTTGCCGAGCTTTTACTAATTCATTATCTGAAAAGCAACCCTTCGTGTCGACAAAATGCCAAAGCACTTGGGGCAAAAATGCAGTGGGCGGTCATCCTTGAATCGCTTCATGTCCTCAGGATGCACAAGACTTTTGCCAGTTCGTCGTATTGATTCCATCGCAGACTGTAACCGTGATGCAAAATATATGAATAATTAGTCTATGTGCAGGAATGAATGGAAATCAATGGACAAGGAAGCTCTGGATGCCTTCAGGGATGGCTGTGAAAGCCCTCGTGGAAGCTTCTGATCGTCCTCGTAGGAGAATGCGGAGATCCTTGTGAGAAGCTCTACATGCTCTCGTACGGTACTGAAGAGCTTCTCGTGGGATGATTTTGCACGTACCACTGAACAAGGCTGATTGTCGAAAGCTCTGCAGGCCCTCGTAGCAGACTATGGAGGTCCTTCTGAGAAGCTTTAGGGCCCACGTAACAGCCTCTGAAGGCCCTTCTAGCAGGAGGCTCTAGAGCGCACGTAGAAGTATACGAAGGCCCTTGCGGCACGCTCTTAAGACCGTGGAATGCTACAGAGGCCTTTGTGGTAAGCTCTGGAGGCTTTGTAAGAGTATCTGTAAACCTTTGTGGGAGACACTGGAGGCCCTGTTGGGATACTTCAGAGACCTTCGTAGAATGCTATGGGGCCTTTGTGGACATATCTTGAGGCCCTTATAGGAGGCTATGGAGGCATTCTGCGAGTCTCTGTAGGCCCTTGTAGAAGGTTCTGCTGGCACTTATCGGATACTTCGGAGGTTCTCGCAGAATGCTATGAAGCCCTTTGTGGGAGTCACTTGAGGCCCTTATAGGTTTATACTCTGGTGTTATGTTTGGCTAGTCTTTTTTGTTTGGAAAGTTGATCTCTTTTGAGAAAATATTAATTTGAAAATGGTATGTACATCAACCTCATTAAAAGCAACTTAATCCTCTATCATTCTTATATCTTTGTGAGCAAAAATTTACATTTTTTGAGAGCATTTTGGACTGTGAATTCTAACATATTTTCATTATTCTGATCTAAAAAAAATTATTTGTTTTGAAGCCTAAGGATGAGCTAAGCTTACGATGAACGCATTACAGTTGCGTTGGCTGATTGCGAGACTGTGGATGAAGATTACGAAGTTCACGTACCTATACAATAAAACTGCCCTGACTCTAGATTTGATAACATTTCAATGTATGTACTATTCATTCACAAAATTATTTGAGTTTCTCAAGGTGAAATTTAATGATTAGTACACGTGCCTAAAAAAACAGATCTCAAATTTTTTCTTTCAACTCATTTTTTTTATATAACAAATGATTTACAGTGTAGTAACTTTGTGAGTTCCAAATGTTGAAAGTTGAACTACGTTTTTTCAAAATTATATTTTCTTTAAGATTCACCTCTTTGATTTAGAAGTAAAAACCAAAAAAAAATTCAAAAACTCGTGTGAAAAGTTGTAGAGAAATTTGGCCCAATAATTGTTTCAATATTGCTAGTCAAGCTTTCGAAAATTTTCAAACGGGACGCAGGGAAAAATGAAAAAACAAAAATGTAATCCTCTATTTCATCTTGCAGGAGTAAGTCCACAGTTCCAGTGGTTTCCCACTGCCGCTTATTTTTCTGACACTCTTCGCCCCGTTGGTCGGTCTGATTCTTCTTGCAGACCTCAGTCTTCTGTCAACGATCTTAGTACTTCACTTGGCAGGTTCGTATCTCTACGAATTAGGTCCAGGTCTCCTCCTGCCAGATTTTCGAGTTCCAGATTATTACCAGGTAAAATTCATTTAAAATCTTACCATTAATAGGCCAGTACAATTCAGGAAAAATATTGGCACAGTGCGCCATATCTTACTTGAAACGAAAGTACTTTGAAATCAGATGTTCGAAGTCTAAAAACTTTTTTTCAAAATTTCAAACTTATTTTATTTTGTATACACATAAGAAAAAGGGATCAATTCCAGTTTGATAGAATACATCCTGATTAGCTGACGAACCAGACAGACCGCCTGAAAAAAATATTGAAGAAATAACATATCATACTGGTTAACAAAACTTAAATCAAAAGGTAATACGACTATGTACTTAAAACAGTTAATCCTCTATTTCTAGTTGCAGAATAAAGTTTGCATTCCAGGCATCTACTTCTTCCCAGGTCTGATTTGGACTTGTCAGATCTTGTTCGGCTTATTCATCGTACGAATCCGTAGCAGTGATTCGATTTTCGAAGATATGTCTTTCCTGTCAATTAACGACTTCTGAGGAAAACAGGACATATTAAATATGAACCTATTCTAGAACAAGAATTTACTGCACGATCAACAGCGAATAGTCATATTTTTGCGATATTCGGAAACGATACTGGTATTCTTCGTGGAACCTATAATATAGCTATATATCGGGTGAAAATAAATAAGGAAAGCCGCAAGGTTCGATCACTGAGACCAGAAGAAAAAAAAGGAATGTCAAGTTGGTCAGCAGATCAAACCAGTCTTCCGCGAATGCCCCATTAATTTTTCCAAAACGGATAAAAATATGTTTCTTCATGATTTCTTTCGTGATGGTGCAGTAAAATCATTATAGAAATATAACTATAGGACCAAAATAAGAGAAATTGTATCACATGTAGGAGAATCGTTTCAGGAATGTAGCGGTTTGGAAAGTCTTCTTTTGTTACATTAATGTGACATTTTTATTTTCAATGAGAAGCCGTCCATGAAATACGTTATGAATTTAAGAGGGAGAAAAGATTTAAGTCTTTCGAAGTTCTTCCAGGAGGCTATGTAGGCCATTGTAGGAGACTCTGTAGGCCCTAACATGAGAATCGAGAGGCTTTCTTAGGAGGCTATGGAGATTATTGCGGGAGGCTCTAGATGTATTTGAGGCGGCTCTAACGCACATCGTAGAGGACTCTGAATATCCTCGTAAGATACACTGAAATCCTGCGTGGAAGGCTCTGGTGGCCCTGATAGGAGTCTTTTGTGGCCCTGATTGGAGGCTCTGGGGCCCTTGTAGAAGGCTCTAGAGGACCTTGTGGCATGCTCTGGTGGCCCCTACGGGACATTGAAAAGGGTTAAGGATATGAGTAAATATTTCTCGAAACATTCACAGGGGTGCCTTCACCCCCCACTAGATTTTCGAAACATGGTGGCGTGTCAGGTTAATTATTCCCGTGAATAGTCACAGTCGAAAAATATTATTTCAGGAAAAATATGGATATTACATAAAATGTGTACTTTCGAACGGTCAATAACGTTCATTTCAAACTTTTTGAAAACGTTTATAATTTACTGAAATGAACGGAAATAACAAGGAATATTGCAGTTTTATAAAATTTTGACCTTCTGTTTGAACATTGATCTTTTTGGTAAAAACTGCTACTATTTTGTAGAAAGTTTAACTATTCGGTTAGGAATCAAAATATTTATTCGAAAACTGAACTATTCGGTGGACAATACATTTTTCTGGTTCAAAATTTGACTGTTTGGTTACAATTGAATCCGTCTTTTTCATTCGAATGAACATGTTGACAATTATTTTTTTATAGTGATTTTTCAAAATAAAAATGTAACTAGTGCATTGTTTGCTTAAAACTCAAGTCTGTTAGTTGAAAAATTAACTATTTCAAATTCGACTTATATAGTCAAAGAGTTATCTGTTCTTGGTTGAAAATTTATATTTCTTTTTCGAAAATTAACTTTTTTGTTGAAAATTAAACTTCCTTCTAAAAAAGTTAATCTTTTTTATCCGAAACATCAAACATTTTGAAAAATGTTGTTCTGTTGTGTTGGAAATTTATATGTTTTTGTTCAAACTTTAAGTATTCGTTTGTTATTGCAACCCTTTGGGTAAAAACTAGAAATTAATTTTTATCGTTGAAAATTTGGGTTTTCAGTTCAAAAATTAATATATTTTTGGTTGAGTAACTGTTTGGCCGACAGATTACCTATTTTCTTGCAAATGTAATATATTTGGATTAGAAATCTTAGAAATTGCAAGCGCTTCATATTGGATTGAATATAGTTTATGCATTAATGTTTCTTTGAAGTCTGATAATTTTATATTTTTAGTTAACTATATGCTCATTTTAGAACGAAACTACGGCCGTCAACGAGTGTATGGAGATCAAATAT
This sequence comes from Andricus grossulariae, assembly GCA_011634705.1. Classification (NCBI taxonomy): domain Eukaryota; kingdom Metazoa; phylum Arthropoda; class Insecta; order Hymenoptera; family Cynipidae; genus Andricus; species Andricus grossulariae. Next base: position 9,317 of record JAABKJ010012998.1, read on the forward strand.
ATCAAATAACTTATAACATTATTTATGCGTGGCCCGTAGAACGTGTGATATCACAGAAATTGTGATATCAGTTTTACCTAACTCAGTAAATGAATGGTTTTTCCTTGAAACTGAATTATTAAATACACGTATCACTGAAAAATAGGGTGAAGGCCTGATAATGTGTATACGCTATGAGATATCGAATATAGTATATATTATATACTTCAATGATGGTAACCAAATTCTATATCATCGCATTATTCAGTTTCTCCTTTTATTGGAAAAATGCATTCTATCCGAATTGCTTTTTTTTCTGAATTCTGTTTAAATTTGTCCGAAATGAGTTGAAGTGACAGCGGGAACTTTTTTGTCGCACACAAAAAAAACATACATTGAGTCAGGTAAATGTAATGCTTGCTTGTTCGATTTCACTTAACAGAAGCCACTATTTTCTGAGTAGAAGAACTCGGTTTTCTTAAACCAAGAAAATAATAAAATCGGTTCAAATACTCGGATAAAGAACATCTTAATTTTTTTCATAACTATTGAATCAATTTGATCCAATGCAGTTATTTGTGTGAATTAATTTGAATAAAATATAGGATCAAAAATATGATATACTTTTGATATGAAATCAAAACTCTAATTACCACTTGCTTGATTCAAGTAAATCCAAGAAATTTAGGGCCCTATGATTTGTTGATCAACTTAGTGATCAAGGGGATAATGTGAAACTGATCTGAATTCACGTGGAGGAGTGCGAGCCATTTTGCCCTGACCAAGGATCTTGATTACTGGCAAGAAATTTTAATATGCTTTGATAAAGCAGCAAAAAAATTTTGACACCCCTCCAGGTGAACTCGGGCTGGTGCCACGGCCAGGATGGTTTCTTGTGTGTAATAACGTCAACTCCTGGATTACTTGTTGGATCGAAGTCTTTGGGTCCGAAGAACTTTATAACCATGAAACTTCGAGTGCTGCAGTATTTTCCGATTTCCCTGAGTACGCGATGGAGAAGATGTCTTATAACTCTGGAAGAGATTTCAGTTGAGTGGCCTATAATAGGATTTTCTAAGTAATTATGAGAATTACCGACCTGAAT
>JAABKJ010012999.1:0-10400 GCA_011634705.1 Andricus grossulariae
GAAGTCCTTAAAGAGTACGGAGTCCATGGATGGCTCCTACAAGCAATACAAACAATATATGCAGGCAGTAAAGCGAGATTGAGGGTAAACGGGAAACTGAGTGACTGTTTTGATATCGTGCAAGGCGTAAAACAAGGATGCGTTATTTCCTCATGGCTATTTATCATATTTATATATAAGTGTCTAAGAATAGCCCTCTTTGACAAAGAAGGTATAGATCTCGAAACAGTGAACGTGCGTTGGTTGGCTTTCGCAGATGACAAGACTGTTATGGCAGAATTAATCGAGGACTTGCAGAGAATGTTGAATAAACTTAATACAAGCATAGAGAATATGGGCCTGAAAATTAACGTAAATAAAACAAAGGTGATAGTGTTTGAATAAAAAAGTGAGCAAACAATGTGCAACATTGTCCTAAATGATGAGAGATTAGAGTAAGTTGGCACATGCGTATAACTGGGTAACCTATTCACTAGCGAAGGAAAAATATATGGGGAGTCAGATAGGCGCATAAATGAGGGTAAGAAGGTTATCGGTAGAGCAGGGTCCATTCTCAGAGATGAAAATGGTTTTAAAAAATCAAAAATGACTAAAATGACAAGAGCAAAATTAACGCGATAGACGTGAAACCTCTGCGCACAATATGCGGAAGAACACTGATGGACAAAGTCCGAAACGAGATAATCCTCAAATGATGTAATACAGGGAAGACACTAGTTGATATATGGGAAAGAAATCAGTTAAGATGGTTCGGACATTTTGAAAAAATGAAAGAAGAGCGACTGACCAAGCAGGTGTATGAAGGTGAAATAAATGCCAGAATGCCCAGAGGTACACCGCCTAAAGAATGGTTAGAATCTGTCAATGAGACATCAATCCGAGGAGACATGAAAAGGCATAGAAACGCGAGGTCTTGCATGAAAAAATGCATGTGAGAAACCACACATAATAACTTTGTGACGCTCTTCACGTAGGGTGATCGCTAGAGAGATTGATCAGCAGCCTGGGTCGGAGAAGTGTTACGAAACGAACATGTATACCCATCCACACACTACTACTTTCCAACCGAGCAATTCACACCTATCCCGAAAGGGAAGTGGCTTTATGGTATAATAAAAAAACAAGAATATTTAACAATCTTGATTATTACGCAAGTTATTGTGAATTTAGGAAAACATTGACATTCACACTATTCTTGCAATATCTACCTAAAAATAGACGAATTAGCTTCATCCTGGGCTCATACAGAATTTTGAGAGCATTCAACTCTATCGAGTAAACAACTTTCAGCTTTGACATAATTAAAATTAAACAAACTTTATCAGTCATGAAAAAAGAGGTGGTCGTAAACTTTTGCACAGTAATCTACTTGTTTTCGAAATATTCGCAATCTCTACCAAGGTCTCGAGTTGATTAATACGTTCTGTGTAATTTTTCTTTAACACTTGGCATACAAGACAAATATTGATAGTCTTATTATATTGTATGCGTACAAAAAAATATTTCCTTATCTCTTACAGCGTTATTGAAAACATTCAGTACTCTTTTTATTATTTTTACATTATATAGACAAGGTTTATTATATGAAATTTCAAAACTATCAAAAATAGATGAATTTTTTTTAGAAAACAACGAAATATCTACCGAACTCGGAAGTTTAATAAATATCTGTTGAATCTGGGATCTTTAGCCGTTTCCTGAATGCAGGTAAAAGTTTTTTATCATTAGCCTGTTGTATTCCATAATGAAAAAGCTACGCAAAAGAAATTTCAAACTTGACTTCCAAGCATGTCACTAAAATTAGTGCAAAATTCATTGAAAAATATAAAAAGTGTTAATGATTTCTAATATTTGTGACATTTTATGAGCTTTAACTATGAGGTTCTATCTTGAGTTTTTGAAGCAACTTGGTTCTTACTTGTTTTCTACTCGAAGTAATAGGAAAGGAGCGAAAATAAAAATAGTTCTAGTTTCACGATTTGCCTAATAGATAAGAGTTCGTCGTCAAAGTGATACCTTTTCGGTTTAATTTCTGGGCCATAAAACTCCCAAGAAAATATTTTTGACATAAATAAGAATTATGTGACCGGAAGTGATGAAGTATTTTCTGAAAATGAGGAGAAGTTTAATAATTCGTCTTCTGACCTTTGGCCATTTTTAAAAGATAGAAAATAGTTTTTCCTAGGATTGAAACTTTGCCTCTTGTATTGATTGATGGAAAAACTACCTAAGAAATGGTTGACATATAAATTTGAATAATTAAAAAATTCTGTGATATATTATACTTATTGATATAAAAAAATATATAATCAGAGTTTGTCGTAACAGTCAAAGCTTGCTTGTTGTATTCCTTCATAAAAAAACTGCCATTAGAATTTTTGAAACAAAAATCTACCTTGACGATGAGCCCTTATCTATTTCGTACGATTGGCCAAATTCCAGCAAGGTTGAGAATTAGTGAAATTACTTTTCGCTTTCAGATAATACTACATCACTTCTAGTCCTATGATTCTACTTCATGTTTAAAAAATGGTTTCGGTCCTTTTTTCTGTCAAGGAATACAACGGTGTCCGTCTCTACATTCATAATAGCTTAAGGGGTGCACAGGTGGAAAAGAGTCCTCCTGCCAATTACCCGATTGCTGAATACTTTTTTATCTAGGTATCTTTTTCTCATGACAGCATGTTCGTGCGTATGATTTACAAACTTCCTAATACTTCCTACGGTGCGGAACTTGAGGCTGACATTTTTGACCTTATACCTAATTATAATAACATTGTATTGACTGGTGACCTAAACACAAATCCTAATGCCACCAACAATTTAACTAACAATTTAAAATCAGTAGTGTTCTCCGCCGGATTATCGATAGTTCCCCATAGTACCACGCACCACACCGATCATTTTATTACATATACTGACTTGATGATTGTTGATGATCTAGACAAGGTAATTTCTTCCACTCAACACTCAATCTCATTCCTCTCAAAATACGACCTTATCAACATTCAATACCAGTTCTCCTCTGATCCCTCCTCTAGTATATCTCCCCTGTCTATACGCAATCTCACAAATATAAATGAAGCTGAATTTTTTGAGCATCTCTCTACTTATGATTGGAAAAGAATTTTGATGGGAGAGGATATGAATAGAAAGGTTATTTGTCTGACAAAATTTTTATCTCCAGCTTTTGAGAAATTTGCGCCTCTTCATACCCTTAAATCAAAAAAGAAGTCCCCTCTTAGAATTACATCATATATCAAAGACTCGGTGAAAGAAAGAGAGAAAAAACGTAGATTGGCTCAAAGAACAAAAAATGGTATTAATCAAGCCGAATTTCGTAAATTGAGAAACTTAGTGCAAACCATAATCAATGCTTCATAGAAGCAATATAATTACAATGCTATTAAAAACAAGTATAAAAATGAAAACATCTGGTTTCTCTTGAGACAACTTGGACATATTCATCCTAAACACTTGGCTCCTGATAACAGTTTTCCCCCGCAGATCTTTCAACAGCCTTCACCACAAAATCCACACTCCTTGAAAACAGCACTCCTTTCTCGTCGACAGTTCCCTCTACCTTCGATGATACTAAATTATTCTTTCCTGACATATCGCAAGAAACTCTAATTAAAAAACTCTTAGAGGTAAAATCAAATGCTCAAGGTTCTGATGGTATCTCAGTTAAAATGATTGGCTTAGCTTTACCAGTCATTTGTCCTATTCTCTTTCATATCCATAACGCATTTCTACAGGTGGGAATCTTCCCTGATACCTGAAAAGAGGCGATTATTCGCTCTGTTCCTGAAATATCTAACCCTACCTCTCCCAAAGATTTTCGCCTGATATCCATCCTCTGTGGCTTGTCTAAGCCTTTCGAACGCATTGTTTATCAGCAACTTGCTACACGTATTGAAACTAACAATTTAATGGACCCAATGCAATATGGGTTTTGTGCCAGGCATATTACTCTTACAGCTACACTTAAAGTAACTACTGACTTTAAACTGGCAATTTATAGAAGGGAAATAACTGTTGTTGTTCTTTTTGACTTTTCTAAGGCGTTTGATACAGTAAACCATAATTAACTATTGACTGTGCTGAAATCACTTCACTTCTCAAATATGACTGTGAAATGGTTTGAATCTTATCTCAGTGATCGTTCTGGAATAGTACAAATCAGCAATGGCGAGCGTTCTGATTTTCAAGTGGTCAAGAGTGGTTTCCCTCAGGGATCCACGCTCGCACCCACACTATTTAATATTGATACCTCTGAACTTGGTAGCGAACTTCGTCATTGCACTATCACAAATATGCTGACGACTTTGAGCTTTACCTTTCTGGGCCTATTTCCACTCTTAAGAGCTTACTTCAAAAGGTACAGGAGGATATTGATTTGGTGGTGCAGTGGGCTTTGAAAAACGGTCACACTTTTAACCCTGCTCAAACTAAGGCTATAATTATAGGACCTTTCTCCTCTCCTTCACTTGCAACAATTGCAACCTTGACTCCTCTCTTGATTGATGGGCGTCTTATCCCCTCTATGGATTCTGTGAAAGATTCAGGCTATATCCTTAATCGCTTTCTTACTTGGAATGAACAAGTTGCGGATATCTCAAGGAAAACCTTCAGAGTCCTCCAACAACTTAAAAGGAATGAAGAATCACTTCCTACTCCAACGCGTATTCTTCTAATTGGAAGCCTCATCCTCCCTTTCTTTGACTACGGCTGTGTTCTATATGATGATGTTACTGATGAACTGAATGCGAAGCTTAAACGTACGCCTAATACTTGCATTCGGTTCATCTATAACATCTTAAAAAGTGAACATATTACCCATTGTAGAGAAAGAGCAGGACTTCTCAGCGTTGCTAAAAGAAGACAATTTTTCATGGGTAACCTGCTTTATAGCCTATTCAGTAATATGGCTCCGCACTATCTTCTTAATATCTTTCATTTTATTTACAAAGATCAATCCACATATTCTAAACTCCGTGAAAGGAAAACAGTACTAAAAATTGAGCCACACCGCACGTGTGAAATGCAAAAGTCTTTTGTTATTCGTGGTGCTCGCCTTTGGAACATTCTACCTATAAGCATTAGGAATGCACCTTCACAATTTCACTTCAGAAAAATCCTTTTCGGTTACTTATTTAACATATCAAATCCTACCCGTGAAATCACACATTGGTAACACTTGAATCCTCCAGTTTGATACATATATAAGCAGGCACATGAATGCATTTACTTTTAGTCATGTATATTTGTGTATGTACACTTACAGTATTACTGGTAGTAGACCAAATTTACTTATGTTTTACGGATCAACTGAACATCATCAAAGTTTTTTATTTGGTCTGAATTATGTCATTTCATACCTTTTACGTTACTTATAAGTAATTATTTACTTAGACGCATAACATCGCACTCTCACTTTTACCATCTATTATTAAGTATTATTTATTCTTCAAAAACAGTTTGCACAGAATGAGAATCATTTAGAATCAATTCAGGAGTACTCTCAGAATACAAATAATCAGATTATTGTATTTTATTATTATTATAAACAAATTAAATTAACAAATAGCCAAATATCGTAATTTTGGTTGAAAATCATTTGTTCTTAGCTGAAAATGTTTCAAATTATTGTAAGTGATTGTTGGTGTAAACGTTTATAAATTATTATTAACAGTTCAAATTGCTATAAACAATTTCTCGCATAAATTTAGAATTTGTGGTTTTTTCAATTGTGGATTTTCTTTTATCATCTGGATTGATGCAGATTTTCTTTGAAAAATATTTTTTTGATTATATATTAATAAAAATAGAACAATTGTTGATTTTTGAACCAAATTAAATAAATAAATATAAAACTTTGGCACTTTGGCCTGAAAAATAAATTCTTCTAACCAAAACTGCTTCAAATTTTTATGAGAAATATTAGCAATCAATATTTCTACGTAAAATTAATGATAATCAATCGTTATTATTTATTGTTTTTATTCCATTTCAAATATTACAAAATTTTCATAGATTTAAAAAATATTATAATTTCGGTTGAAAAAAAATTTTCCCATCTGAAAATACTTTAAATTATCGTGAGAGTGATCGTCAGTACCCAAAGTGCAAAAGATTTGCATTTATTTAATTTGTTTACAAAATTAACAAATGCTCTCTGTCAATCAAAATATAATTGTAGCTATGTTATTTTTAGAAATATCTGCATCAATTCAAATGATGAAGAAAAATCCAAAATTGAAAAACCAATGATTCCAACATTTTCCACAAAAATGGTTCAAAAATATTGTAATTGTTAATGTTTTACCGAAATTCTTACTGGCGATCACTTTCGCAAGAATTTGAAATATTTCCAGATGAAATTTTTTTTTATATATTATACTACAAACATAATTTAAGATATATTATTTTTAAGAATATCTGCATCAATTCAGATGATGGAAGAAAAGCCGCAATTAAAAAACCACAAATTCTAAACACATGCAAGAAATTGTTTATAACAATCTAAATTGTTGGTAATTTATAGACGTTTACACTAACAATCACTCTCATAATAATTTCAAACATTTTCTGCTAAGAACAAATGATTTTCAACCAAAATTACGATACTCGGTTATTTGAAATTTAGTGCACTTTAATTTTTTTTTTAAATCGTAAATCAGATTAGAATTGAAGGCTATGGACTTTTTGAACGAAAAATATGCGTTTAGTCACACTGTGTGGTACTTCATCGAAAGTCAAAGTAAGAACGATATAATTACTGGAAACAAAAATTTCTTTTAGACAAATTATTTTTTACTTTTTAATCTTAGTAACAAGAGATGTCTATACTTCTCCTATGTTACGAATTCGAGAAATACTATTAAACCTATTCAAAACAATATTTATAAATACTGTTTCTCTTGTTTAACGGATTTAAAGAAATACTAGATATCATTTTTTTAAAAGCTTGAGATATAAAAAAATTATTATATATGAAATATTATATATTAGATATTGAATTTTATGTTTGAATCTATATTTTCAAAATTGAAATTCGAAACATTTTCTACAAGCAGTCAGTGGCAAATGAAACGGTACGTTAAAATTCTGAAATAAATTATTCGATGTAGCCCCGTTACTTGTATATTATTTACATCTTTGTAAATTTTGATGCTAACTTGGATGATATTTCTGAGCGTAATGAGCGTACTTCTGAGCGATATATTCTTGGTTATTGAAATTAATTACAATATTATACAGAAGGAGTAGAAAATTGCCCAGGAAATTTTCTGCCAGCTTGGGCCCTAAACTCTATTGGAAACCGCTTAGATCGAATACGCCACCTGGTAATGAAATTTCAAAGTTGTCTCGACGGGTGACTTTCTACTAGTAAAAATGTTACAGATACCCGGATAAGACATATATTTGAAAATGATAAAAATTTTTTGCTCATTTTGCGTAATTCTAGTGTTTTTCAAAATGAATATTGAAAGTGGAATGCGTTTTGAATCAAGAGCTACTAAAAGTAAGGCTTTCTGCTGCGCTTTTTCTTGCAATAGTATGGGCCGACGAGATCCTACTGTGAGATTTCACAACTTTTCTTTAGAAGGAGAAAATTTTGTGGATATTTCTTCGAAAATATGACGACAGAGCTTGCAGCTTCTAATTTTTCTGCAAAACACTTATGTTGTTCAAGATGTGCTGCTTCATACTTCTCGATTGCTTCTTTATGTGGTTCGTTCCATAGACATTTTGTGTCTGTGCAGGAGCAATCAATGAGTTTTCTAAATCATTCTTGCAAAGTAAAGCATTAGTTTCTTGAATATTTTCAAAGTTAATACTGTATGCATGGAAAGGTGTTAGAAAATGGTTGCCGTCATTTTACGATGTCAGGATTGATTTCCACACAGATAACTGTGGTCAACAATAATTTCAAAAAAAGTTTATCATGACATTTGAGACCTTCAGAGCGCCTTCTAATGCTTCAAACAAAAATTGTAATTAAAATTTATTTGATGTTACGTTTGGAAGCTCCGATCTGCTTTGAAAGAGATTGGAATTTTATTATTTTCTCTGTCTAATCAAGGATTCAAGAACAAAGGACAGAAACAGAATTTTTAATTATTTGAAATTCTCAATAATTTTTCAGGCCAGCCTTTTCATCGGGTTGTTTACTGAAAAGCAATTTGCAATGTGCATGTAAGAAATCTTATCTTTTTACTTGAGCTAACCTCAAATACTGAAGGATTTATTCACGATTCAAATTCAACACATTAGTTATATAACTTCTGATCAGAAATTTAATCTTATAATGTATATTCTCAAGAAAAATAAATCAAAATTCAAGATCATTTACATTATAATATGTACATAAACAAATCCGCGTCGTATTGAAATGAGTAACTTACCTGTAACAATGAATCAAAACTGCAACGATGTGCTTGCACTGTTCACTTAGGCCAACTTTGCAACTGCATTCCATTTTCAATATTTTGCCATTCAGAGCCATTTAACCTTTTATTTCGTGAGGATTGTTTTTGAAACCCGAGGTTTGCATACAATATGCTACAAAAGCAAACAAATCGGTCACTGACTTTTTCCCACCATAAATAATATGTCCAGCGTTTAAAACACATTCGCCTTCGATAAAATTACTCTTCGTTGGCGAAAAATTAGCGATAACACAAAGTTCACCAAGAAAGAGCTTCATTTTTTAAATTATCAAAGGTTTAGTTCACACATAACACTATGTTGATATTCAAAACGTCCCGTATGCCTCTGCCATATTGGTATCGCAGCGCCATGAATTCGGTTCCCAATATACCTGAACCCTGGTCGCTTAAACCTTAATCAAAAATATAATTTCAATGTCGTCCTTCAGAAAGAGCCTATCAAAGCAAGATTTAATACAAAAGTTCCATTTTCTTACATTGTGAATAGAGAGCAGTTTTATCAAAAATTTTATTTATAAAAAAGTAAGTGCTACAAAAATGATAGGACAGCACCACCCTTTCCCTTCCGTCTTTCCAAATGCGCAACAGTCGACTATGCGTACTCAATTTGGCGGCGGCCTAATTTTCTCTGAATTAATGGGTCCCAAACAAGGCGGTTGGTATAATTACAAAAATTTTATTCCCTTGCTTTACAGAACTGGCACCATATTCCTAGACTTCAAAGCTATTTTTCACAAATTTTCACAGACCTATTTTCCCTCAAAGTCCCCTTTTTCCCTCATTTTTTTTTTAAATTTTGACCCCTGAAAGTTCCTTATTTGGAGAAATTTTCCTTAATATTCCCTAATTTGCAAAAAATTCCTCTCAAAGTTCGATATTTCATATGAAAATTATAAAAAAGTATCTAGGATTGATGACTCTTGAAATATGGTGCACATTCCTTCTTGAATTTTGTGAAATATTTTTAATACAGGCCTCACAGACCCTATTTTCAAGATTTGGTTTTTGGTTTCCATTTGCATACCATAATGTAACTTTGAAAACATTTATAATAAGATCAAAGCTTCCAAAAGTCAGGGAGTTAAAAATAAAGTAGCAAATCAGGAAGTAACTGTAAAAATATAATCAGGGCTATTACTCGCTTTTTTTCTCAAATGACTTTTTAGTCACTTAAAAAAAAAGATCACATTAGTCACTTTTTTTTCAATGAATTAACTCATGGGTTAATCGCTATTCAATTCGGGTCTATACCTATTTCTGAATTGTCTTGAATTCTTTAAAGTCTTTCAGGGTATTTTGAAAGATTCCGAGAAATTTTTAATAGATTTCAATAATTTGAAGGGATTCCAAAGGAATTTAAAGAGTTTAGGGTACTTTAAAAAGATTTCAAGAAATTTTCAATAGTTTTTAATAATTTGAAGGAATTTAAAAGAATTTTAAGGTATTTTCATAACATTCGAGGAATCTTCAAGAGCTTCGAAAAGTTTCAAGGGATTTCAAAAGATTTCGAGGGTTTTCAAATATTTTAGTGTATTTTAAAAGATTTCAAGACTTTCTAAAGAAATTATAATAATTTAAAGGTATTTCGAAGAATTTTAAAAAGTTTAGAGGTTTTTTAACAATATCAAGGAATTTTAAATAGATTTAAATAATTTAAAGGCATTTCAAAGGATTTTAAAGATTTTAGAGTATTTTTTAAAATTCCAAGGAATTTTCAGTAGATTTAAATACCTTTAGGTTGTTCAAAAGGATTTTGAAAAGGATACCTTAAATGATACAATTAGTACTTGCGATCAAGGTGAGAGAATAATTTTGTCAGGAGATATGAACGGATGGGTCGGCGTCCAACATTGAGACACAGAAAGAACCTATTTATTACAAATACTTGGTTTCGACATAAAATGATCCACACGTACACCTGATCTAAAGGAAACAACCGCAGTA
>JAABKJ010013000.1:0-10400 GCA_011634705.1 Andricus grossulariae
ATTTAGGATTGAAAACTTTATTTTTGATCTTGAAAATCGTCAAAATTTAATAATTCATATTTATACTTCTTTAAAATAGAAAAGTTCTCAATTTCGACAATTCACAGTTGAAAATCCTGTATTTTGGAAGATTCACAATTGAAAACTTGACTTTTGATTTCCAAAATCATCAAAATTAAAGAAAGATTTTTCTAAAACTCTAAAATTCAAGAGTTCCTAATTGTAACTTTTTGAAAATGCAGAAAATTAAATTGTAACTCTTTAAAATTGAAGAGTTTCTAATTTGGACAATTCAAAACTAAAAATTGCGTAAGTTTTAGGTTTTTCAAATCAAGGATTCTATGATTCTGAAGATTTACATTCGAAATTTCCTCAATTCGGAAGATTTCTAATTATAAACTTTACTTTCGATCCTCAAAATCATAAACATTTAGGAATGTTTATTCATACATCTTTCAAATAAAAGATTCTTTAATTAGAAGTCTTTGAAATTGAGCTATAAAAAAAAAGAATTTAAAACTACACTATTTCAAATTTTACACATTAAAAATTGAAGGATTTTTAATTTCAAATCATGAAGATAGACCTATTTCAAAAAGGCTTAAAATTTTATGATTTAAAAGTATATCAAAAATGGAAGACATTAGTTAGACTCTTGAACATCTTATTAAGATATAAAATCCCGCATTAACATATCAATTTTTATTTTGCTTATAATTCCTACTTTGATGCAATCTTACATTTAAATAAAATATACATGTTACTGAAATCCGATTAAAATTGTAATTAAAATTAAAATGAATTTAAAATTATACGAAAGCCCATGGAGCTATTCAAATACTTATTTCCATTTATAATTATTAATTACATTTTATAGGACTTTAAACTCAAGCATTCAGTTTAATTTGATGAAAAGGCAATAAAAAAAGAAACATGCAATAAGCGGTCATAGCGCTCTATTTCTTCCAGTTATATATAAAACATATGTTTTTTGTGAAAAAGTATAAGCTTACTTTTTTTCTCGATTTTAGTGAAAAAATAAAAAGGCTGAGGGGTTAACGCCACGGTAGCGTGGTCGTAACACATCTGTAGCATACTATAAATCCAATCAGAACGCCTGTCGTCACATCGAAGAGAATACGATATCCCTCTCTTTCTTAGCTTGATTCGCTTTTTCTATCTCTCTATTTCACTCTCTTTCTCTCTTCAGTTTCTCCTGCTTTCCGGCTTCTTCCTCCCCTGCTCTCTCCCGATGTAAACTAGTTTTCTTCCAGATAAAAAAAAAAAAAAAAAAAAAGGAGTGCATCCTCCGGTGATCACATAATCGTGCATTCACCTCCTCAGGCCTACGCCATCCTTCCGACCTGTCTCCTCTTTCTGGCACTTTTGTCTTCTCTTTGCTCCTTTTTCCTTTTGCTAACCCCAGGCAATTTTAGCAGGCTATGCATAATATTGATTATTATTAATTTCCTTAATGTACTCTAACGTAACACGCCCGGCAACCGTTTTATTAATTATATTTGAAAACGTTCTGGAAATATTTTATCTCATAAGCCAACAGGTTTATCATAATATTCAGATTGGCCGATTCACTTTTTTATTCCAGTAGATAGTTTGATTTTTGTTTTGTAAACATTTTTTCACACGAAGTATTTCATACCGCCATTTTTGTTCGAATCGATCAAAATTTTCCTAGAGTTAAGCAATTTTTTTGTCTGGGTATGACAATTTGTGAAATCTGTAACTATTTCACAATTATTCTTTATAATAATTATAGTACTTTATAAAAATTGCTCTAGAATTTTCATTTTCAGGGTTTCTCAGCTCCGGACAGAAACCTTTGTAGTTTGGGTCAGGTATCCGCCCGTCCATCGTACTTTTTTCCAAGGAAGGGAAGTGAGGCGAAATTATATGAGGAGAAATAGAGGAAGTGAGGAAAAATGAGAGAAATCAAACGATACGGTGTCCTGCGTCGATTCCGACGCCTTGTCCTACGTTGCTGTGGAAGCAGTGTCTTATGTCGTTTCCGACACAGTGTCCTGCGTCGTTTCCGATTAAGTTTTTGACATCGTTTGCGACACAGGTTCCTGAGTCGTTTCTGAAGCAATATCCTAAGTCTTTCCCGACACGGTGTCCCGCGTCGTTTCCGACGCAGTGTCCTGCATCGTTTCCGACTTAGTTTCTTGCGTCGTTTTCGACGCAGTGTCCTGTGTCGTTTCCAACGTATTCGCCTACGTTGTTGTGGAAGCAGTATTTTCCGCCATTTCCGACGTCGTTTCCGATCAAGCTTTCCACGTTGTTTGCGACACACATTTCTGCATCGTTTCTGATGCAATGTCCTACGTCCTTTCCGACACAGTGTTCCACGTCGTTTCCGACACAGTGTGCCACGTCGTTTTCGACGCAGTGTCCTGCGTTGTTTCTGATACAGTTTTCTACGTCATTTCCGACGCAATGTCTTATGTCGTTTCCAAAACAGTGTTCTGCGTCGTTTCCGATACAGTGTCCTGCTTCGTTTCCGACGAGTTGACCTACGTTATTGTGGAAGCAGTATCTTACATCGTTTCCGACGCAGTGTCCTGTGTCGTTTCCGATAAAGTTTTCTACGTCGTTTGCGACACAGTTTTCTGCGTCGTTTTCGATTCAGTGTCCTATGTTTTTTCCGATGCATTGGCCTACGTTGTTGTGGAAGCAGTATATTTCGTCGTTTCCGACGCAGTTTTCTGCGTCGTTTTCGTTGAAGTTTTCTACGTCGTTTTCGAAACAGTTTTCTGCGTCATTTCTGATGCAATGTTCTACCTCGTTTCGGACACAGTGTCCCACGTCGTTTCCGACACAGTGTCCCAAGTCGTTTTCGACGCATTGTCCTGCGCCATTTCCGATAAAGTTTTATACGTCGTTTGCGACACAGTTTTCTGTGTCGTTTCTGATACAGTACCCTGCGTCGTTTCCGACGAATTGGCCTACGTTGTTGTGGATGCAGTATCTTGCGTCGTTTCCGACGCAGTGTATTGCGTCGTTTCCGTTGAAGTTTTCTACGTCGTTTTCGGCACTGTTTTCTGCGTCGTTTCTGATGCAATGTTCTACGTCGTTTTCGGCGCAGTGTCCTGCGTCGTTTCCGATTAGGTTTTCGACATCGCTTACGACACAGTTTCCTGCGTCGTTTCTGATGCAATATCCTAAGTCTTTTCCGACACGGTGTTTCGCGTCGTTTCCGACGCAGTGTCCTGCGTCGTTTCCCACTAAGCTTCTTGCGTCGTTTTCGACGCAGTGTCCTGTGTTGTTTCTGATACAGCCTTCTACGTTTTCTCCGACGCAGTGTCTCATGTCATTTCCGATACAGTGTCCCGCGTCGTTTCCGACGCATTGTCCTACGTTGTTGTGGAAGCAGTATCTTACTTTGTTTCCGACGCAGTGTCTTTCGTCGTTTCCGATAAAGTTTTCTACGTCGTTTGCGACACAGTTTTCTGCGTCGCTTCTCATGCAATGTCCTACGTCGCTTCTGATGCCATGTCCTACATCGTTGCTGCAGTTTAAAGTCCTGTTTTCAAGCTGATTATTAAAGATGTAGATAAGATGTAAAGAAGATACCTACAAAACATTAAATTCATCGAAAAGATTATAAGCAGTTCTGCTAGAAATAACCTGATTACAAACGACCTATTCACATCCGCTATAGCCTGATGATCATACTAAAATCGAAATTCAAATGCGCTCTTTGTGAGCGCGAGGTCGCATAAAATGTTGAACAGTCAGCTATCGAGCTACCATCCTACGCACTATCATCGGAGCTTCTCGATTGAAACGACCGATTTTATGGTCTTTGGATGCACAACTCCTGGGATCTTTTCTCCATGGATAAATCAGACTCTTCTGAAAGAGAGGAAGAGAGAGAGAGAGAGAGAGAGAGAGAGAAGCAACGAAAAAAGGGAGGTGAATACTAACTAACCGCTTTTCACTTCAACGGATGCCTTTTGCAACGAGGCAAACCGTTTTACGGTTTCGCCTCTGTTACAAGAGTGTAGGTGTGTACTGACGTATCTACGTGGTAATAGGCGGGTAATTCCATTAAAATACGTTACGGTGTCTGCATTGAGAGAAAGAGTGAAGTGGCTTTAGCCGGAGGGAGAGAAAGAGAGCAAGAGTAGGAGAGGGACAAAGAAATGCATTGAGTAAGGGGTGAGGGAGGGAGGTTGAACGATGCACCCCCCGGGGAGCTGAGAAGCCACCCAAGAAGCAAACTCTCCGATAACTTGTAGGACATACTATGGCTCTGCTATTCAAACTCCGCGGAATAGTACCATAAATTCTTAACTGTATGCCATGATCCAACTTATTCTGTCTTGGCTGATCAAAAACTTGTATTCAGGGTTGCTACAAAATCCCAATTTCGAAATTGCCCCACTTTTTCTCACATTTCCCTGATGGTACTAAATTTTTCTCTCGGGTATAAAAAGAACCTTAAAAGAAGTTAAATACAAATTACAGAAAAAAAACAAAATAGTTTATAGTTGATTTAAAAAAAAAATGATGAATTTACAAACAAGAAGATTAGAAGAAGAAGATTAATTTTCCATCAGAAAGATACATTTAAAAAAAAACATGAAGTTTCAACTAATAAAGATCAGTTGTAAGTTAAAAAAATTATTTAAAAAAAAACTCATTTTAAACAAAATGGTTCAATTTTCAACCAAAAAGATGAATCTTCAACCAAGAAAATAAATTGTCAACGAAAAGTGTAATAGTTGATATTTGTACCAAAAATATTTTTATTTTCAATCAAAAGCAGTTGAATTCAAATGAAAGATAAAAAATTTCAACAAACTAGTTGAACCCTCAACTGAAATGTAGATTTTTAAGCCAAAAAGATAAATTTTTTACAAAAAAAAATTGAATTTTCAGTCCATAAATATGGATTTTCGAATAAAAGAATTTAGTTGTTGACCCAAAAAAAAAATTAGTTTTATAAAAAAAGAAATGAATTTTCAACTGAAAACGATGAATTTGAAGCAAAAATATAATAGTTAAATTTTGGGATAAAAAGAAAAAATTTCAACAGAAAGACGATTTTGCAGTAAAATAATTAAATTTTCTAACAAAAAAAAAACAACGAATTTCCATTCAAATTAAATGAATTTTTGAAAAAATTGTCAAATTTTCAACCAGACAGATAAATTTTCAACCAAGAAGCTTAAATTGCTACCAAAAATGATGAATTTTTAACCAATGATATAAATTTTCTAACAAAAAGATAAATTTTCTACCAAAATGATTAATTTTTGACAAAATGCATGAATTTTCAAAAATATAACTAAATTTTTAACCAAAGAAATAAACTTTCA
This sequence comes from Andricus grossulariae, assembly GCA_011634705.1. Taxonomy (NCBI): domain Eukaryota; kingdom Metazoa; phylum Arthropoda; class Insecta; order Hymenoptera; family Cynipidae; genus Andricus; species Andricus grossulariae. The sequence continues at coordinate 5,343 of JAABKJ010013000.1, forward strand.
ACTAAAGTGATGAAATTGTATCCAGAAAAATGAAGATTTTGCCGAATAGTTTCATTTTCGACCAAAAACTTGAATTTTTAACCAACAAGACTAATTTTCTCCTAAAGAAGATTAATCTGTAAGCAAACACATGCATTTTCGCGAAAACAGGTTAATTTTTAACCAAAGAAATAACATTAAAAAAAAAAGATGAATTTTTTACCAAGAAAATTAATATTCTATTACTAAAGATAAATTTTGAATAAAATACATCAATTTTTAACCAAATATTTGAAGTTTTAACCAAAGAAGATAAATTTTCAACCAATCACGGAATTGTTATATTTCAAGTTATAAGAATGACTTCTTATCATAAAAAAAGGAATTCTTAAGAAAATAGTTAAATTTTCAACGAAATAAATTAATTTTTATCCAAAAAGTTCAATTTTTCTACAACATGATTAATATCTAATCACAAAAAAAGATTTCAACAAAATACCTGCATTTTCAATAAAACACGGAATGAATCTTCAGTTAGGAAAATTATTTTAAACCATATATATCTATTTTTTCTAAATAGCTAAATTGAAAAAAAATGTTTTTGTACTAAAATGGTGAATCATAAACTAAAAAAGTGAATTCTCAACGGAAAATGTAACATTTGATATTTAAATAAAATAGATTTTAATTTTAAACCAAATGTAATTGAGTGCATCCAAAAAAGATGAATTTCAACAAAACAGTTAAGCTGCTTCTCAAAAATGGTAATTTTCAACCGAATAGTTGATTTTTTTACCCGAAAAGTCGAATTTTCATCAATATAGTTGAATGATCAACTAAAAAGAATGACTTTTCAACAAAATTGTTTTAGTTTTAACGAAATAATAAAATATTCAAAAGAATTGATAGAAAAATTTTAACCATAAAATTAATTCTTAACAAAGCATAAAATAAAAAATTATAAAATGATATATTTGTAAGACATACTTGCTATTGGAAAATGTTATTTTCTATCAATCTAATTTCATTATTTTTCCACTTTTACTTAAGTAACCTATATGTATGTTCATTCTACTATTTTATAAAATTTTCGTAAGATTTATGGGAATGGGGGGGGGGGGTCAGAGCAAATCTTGCATAATTTGTGCACGCCCCCAAAATTTAAACTTCAGATTATAGAAAATTCTTTAAAATTACCTGACATTTCCGGATCAATTTTAAATTCCCTGGCTTTCCCTGACTTTCCAGAATTGTATGACTTGATCACCCTGTGTATTCTAAAAAACCCAAACATTGTTAATTATAGTTTTCTGTCCAGATCGGTTGTTCTCAGTTTAGTAAGAAAAAATGGAAATTTTGATTTGGAATAGTTCCAAATCTAGCCGATAGAAACTTCTTTTCCAAGATGATGCAACAATCTTTGGTTTCTGCAATTGAAACACTCTCAAACTTAATCATTCCTTCGAGATAATCACGCTGATCATGTTCCAAGAGCAATAAAAGTATCCTGCTAATTAACATACAGAACAAACGCAGCTGACATTTACTACTCTTGTGAAATTTACAACCATATAACCAAAGTTGATTGTTACAAGCAGAAAGAAACTGAGGCGTAATTAACGGACTAATATGACCATCAGTCTTCTGAAGGAACATCCTTTTGATCATACCTGATGTATTTGAAGGGTCTCTGGGCATGATTGCGTGAGTGCCAAATTTCGAAAATACGTTTTTTGGCCTAATTGTTTTGACCTAACACATGTCTTTGTAGAGGTAGATGCTTCTTTCAGGATGCTCCTTTCATGGTTCTATAGAGCTCGATAATAGGTAAAAAGTGTTTTCTTGTTTTCAAAAACAGATTGAATACGTTTGAAGTTAGACCATTTTTGTGTTTTTTGTGAAATTAAAGTTTTGGCACTAACGCCCTTATGTCCCGGGACCTTTAGTTTTATTCTTAATTTGTTATCATCCAAGTCTATTCTTATAATCATCTGTCCAGACCTTCGATAGATCGATCCTGATTTACTATGACAATATTATTTACTTATGACCATCAGTCTTCTAAAGAAACATGTTTTTGATCATACTCGATTTATTTCATTTTATATCTATAATCTTCTAAGTCTATTCCTAATCATCTGTCTTGTCCTTCGGATTGGTGCGGATTTACTGAGAATATAATATCGGACGATTTTCTACCGGAGTGGTCGTGGTTTTAACTACGATTTCTAGACTTGTATTCACGTAACTGGTACAAGGATGCTGGATCTTATCGGAACAGAAAATTAATAACTCCACTATGAAGGCCTCGTAGCTGCTAAAAATTTCTACTGGCTTGGGGCTATGGTTTGTGGAAGTCTGGCTACAAAGTACATGGTGCAAAGCATCATGGTGCAATACCAGAACGAGTTTTCTCGACGAGACTTTATGGGGTTCTATCTTGTAAGCTACCAACGAAGCTACTTTATTTATTCGAGAATATATTTTTCGTTTATTATGGATGAATAAAGTTTATAAAGAACATTACTGATTTCCTGAGGTAATAAAACCAGGTAGTAAATTACGATTAGCAGGGTGAAATTAAATTCATAGAGACTTTAGATATCCCTAATTAGAAACGTGACCTACAGTTTCTAGTTACAGGGATCGCATCGGTTCTGTAGTTCAATTTCAGGTAAAAAGGGGATTTTTTTTCGGAAAGAGGGGATTTTTTAATTCATTATTAATGAACGTGTATATCGTATGGGTATCTCGTGAATATTGCACGGAAATGTTTTCCAATAGTTGCGCATTTTCTTTAGCAAGTTCTATAGTCATTTTTGTGTCGAATTTTTTTTTATCTACTTCAAAATATCTGATAAACACCTGAGCAATTTATACTGATGAAAATGCATAAGTACAATACCCTTATTTGCCCAAAGTATTTTTGTAATTAAGCCAAAAAGAAATAATTTGAAAGCACACAAATGATTATTTGAAACACCCATTATTATTGTTTTTTGTTCACTTGCAATTTAAATTTGTTTTTAATATATTTTTATTATTGAAGAGCTCTCAGATGTACAAAAAAAAATGTTGATGTAAATTAAAAACATATTGTAGGGTATGAAAATAGATATTGAAACAATTATTATTAAATACTTTTCTATGATACGTTGTTTTACGTATTTGATTACATATTTTGAAAGTATTAAACTTGAATGATAATTTCTATTTATTTATCACAGTTTCTATATTTCACTCTTTACCTCCTTTTTTTAATTTTTATTTCACCTAACTATGAAATTAATTCATTGGACCCAATAAAAAAAACCAAATATTTTTGGTTGTAAGAACTCAACTATTTTCGTATAAAATCTATCTATTTGGTAGAAATTTTGAAATGAACTTTTTTCTTGAAAATTTATAATTTCAGGTTGAAAATTCAACTATCAAGGAAAATTCTTCCTTTCGGCTAAAAAATCCAACAACATTGTTAATTTTTTTTCTTGAATGAATAACATTTCTTGATTGACAATATCAACTATTACAATTCTCATCAAAAATTCATGTTTTTAGATGAAAACTTAACTGTTTGGCTAAAATTTGAACAATTTTGTTGAACATTTATTTTTTATGGTTGAAGATTTATCATTTTAGTTGAAAATTCATCCTTTTGGTTGAATTTTTTTTTAAATTCATGTTTAGGCTAAACTTGAACTATTTTGTAAAAAATTCGCCTTTTTGGCTTGAAAATAAAGCAATTTGGTCAATACTTTTTTCTTCCTTGGCTGAAAAATATTTTTGGGTTGAAAATGCAACAATTTTGTTGAAAAATTGTCTTTTTGGTTTGAAAATTCATCCCTTACGGTAAAAAAATGCATATTTTTTTAAGAGAAATATAGCTGGTTATAAATTGAATAAAAAATAATTATTTTACTAGATATTTACTAGATATTTTTTGATTAAAACATCAACTTTTGCATTTTTCATATTCTTTAGTTGAAAATTAAACTGCTTTGATAAAATTTAGACAGCTTTGCAAAAATTTATTTTCTGTCACTGAAGATTCATAATTTTAGTTGGAAATTGATATGTTTCGTTCAAAATTAATTTTCTTGCCAAAAATCCATGTTTTGGGCTTATAATGTAACTTTTTTGTGAAAAATTTGCCTTTTTGGCTTGAAACTTCAGAAAATTGGATGAAACTTTTTCTTTTTTGGCTACGAAATATTTTTGGGTTGAAAATGCAACAATTTTGTTACAAATTTGTCTTTTTGGTTTGACAATTCATCTCTTTCGGTAAAAAAATGCATATTTTTTCAATAGAAATATAACTCTTTGATTATAAATTATATAAAAAATCATTAATTTCCTAGATATTTACTATATATTTTTTGATTAAAATATCAAATTTTACATTTTTCATATTTTTTAGTTGAAAATTAAACTGCTTTGTTAAATTCAAACAGCTTTGCAAAAATTTATTTTACGTGATTGAATATTCATCATTTCAACTAGAAATTCATATATTTGGTTCAAAATTAATTTTGTTGTCAAAAATCAATCATTGGGTTTATAATGTAACTATTTTGTGAAAAATTTGCCTTTTCGGCTTGAAACTTTAGAAAATTGGATGAATTTTTTTTTTTCAGTCACAACTTCAACCACTTGGTTGCAAATTAAATTTTTTGTTGAAAATTTATATTCTCTATTTGAAAGTTTCAACTATTTTGACATTTTTTCTTTTTTGATTGAGAATTCTTTTTTTTTTTTTGCTTTGTAAGAAACTCAACTATTTCGTTTGAAAATCGTTATTTTGGTTTGAAAATTCACTATTTCTGGTGAAAAAATTAACTTTTTGGTTAATGTTACCTTTTTCAAAGAAAATTTATATTTTCGGTTTCACTATTCAACTGTTTTATAGAAAATTTGTCTTTTTGCATAACAATTTTACAGTTTGGACAAAATTTCATTTATTTATCTCTGCTTCGGTTGAGGGTTCAACTATTTTGTTGACAATTTATTCATTTTGTTTAAAATTTTTTTAAAAATCTTAATCTTCTTCGAGAAAAATTCATATTTTGGGTTGAAAGTTCA
>JAABKJ010013001.1:0-10400 GCA_011634705.1 Andricus grossulariae
AATGAATCTATTTGGTTGAAAATTCATCTTTTTTGGTTGGAAATCCAAATATTTTAATATAAAATTCAACTATTAGGTTGAAATCTAACTTTTTGGTTGAAAATTCATATTTTTGGGTTGAAAATTCAACAATTTTGTTGAAAATTGGAAATTAAAACTCTTTTTTGGTTGATGTATCAACTATTACATTTTTTTTGAAGTTTCATAATTTCTAAATAAAAATTTAACTGTTTTTTTAGATAATTTCTCTTTTCGGTTTGAATTTAATTTGTTTTGGTTAACAATTCAACTATTGGATTGAAAATTTTTTGTTTTTTTCGTGTTGAAAATTTTTAACTATTTTAGTAGAAAATTCATCTATTTTGTCAGAAATTTATTTTTGATTGAAAATTAAAATCTTGTTTGGTTGAAGTATCGACTATTACATTTTTTGTTGAAGATTCATATTTTCTGGTTAAAAATTCAACTGTTTTGTAGAGAATTTGTCCTTTTGGTTAATTTTTTTTTGGTTATTTTTTATTGGTTAACGATTTAACTATTTGATTGAATTTTTTTTTTTTTTTTTGAAATTAAACTATTTTAGCAAAAAAATCAACAATGAAGGTTGAAAATGAACTTTTTTGTTGAAAATTCATCTTTTTGGATTAAAAATTCAACTATCGTGTTACAAAATAAATCAACTTTGTTTTTTAAATTCATCTTTTTGTTGAAATTTCATCTTTTTGTTGAAAATTCGACTATTTTGTTGAAAATTCAACTATTTTTTGTTAAAAAATTCAACTGCTTAGTCTAAAATGGGTCGTTTTTGCTGGAAAGTTCAGCTATCTGATTAAAAATTGATCTTTTTTGTTTAAAAAACAAATTTTTTGTAGAGAACTTCTATTTTTGGTTTAAATTTAATTTGTTTTGATTAACGATTCAATTATTTTATTAAAAATTATTTTTTTGTGTGTTGAAAATTGAACTAATATCGTAAAAAATTTAACAATCTGCTTGAAAATAAACTTTTTTGTTGAAAATTTCTACATGTACATTAATATTATTTAAAACAAAAATTACTTACCTATTTTCTTGAAAAATCACTTTTGAAATCACTTTTGAATCACTTTTTGAAAGCATTTATGTCTCTAAAGTCTGAAATCACTTTTCCAATCATTTACAATTTACATTATATATTTTACTATAAAGTTTAAAAAAATTTTATTATTTTCAAAATTAATTTTAAATTTAATCTATCAACACCTATCGGTGTCTCAACTATTGATTAAATAAAATTTTCTTCGCATAAATTAGTATTTTAATTAATTATCCACTGTATGCTGTAATATCCACTGTGGAACGTTTCCCCTAAAACTGAATATAGTATTTCAAAAAATTAATTTTTGACCTGCAAAACCCTATTTAAATAAATAAAAAATATATAAAATTGGAGTAAATGTTCTCCCACAATAATTTCCGTAATTTCCGTAATTTCATGCTTGAAAAAGTCTCCCGAGAGTAATTGAATGGGGACGAATGTATAAGTGAACCAGCTCGGAATATCCATTCAGTTTCTAGAATTCGCGGGGCGTTAAATGAGATAAATTATAAAACGAATTTCCAGCTTCTGGTTTTAGTCTGATTTGCAAAAGCGTTGGATGTTCTACGCTTGAGCGAGCAGTAAGTGGCGAGCGAGCATTACATACAGCGCGAAACAATGGATCCTCTTTTTCCGCTCTAGTACAATACCTAACCGTACCAGAAATTTCCATTTTTTCCTTTTTTTTCTTTCTCAGCCCTTTTTTTATTCCTGTCGACTCTTGACTTGCCAGAAAAATTACAGTCTATGTACATTGTGGACTGGCGCAGAACAATAAGCTATTTGCACAGTAAAAAGAATCTACGGTTGGTGTGGCGCTGGGCCAAGTCTCGCTTGTAAAGTCCATTTTCTGCTTTTACGATTGCTCGTAAAGAAAAGTGAATTGCTTGGGAAATAGAATATGAATAGAAATACTTATTTATTTATCCAGGGTGTCTAGTGTCCTGGAAAACCGGGAAAAGTCCTTGAATTTTTGTTTAACTGGAAAAACTTGGGAAATTTCTTGAATTTTGCTCGTGGTCCTGGAATTTTTATTTCCATAAAGAAACAATAGGTTTGAAACTTTTTAATTTGAATTTGAAATTGTTTTATTTCATTTATAAAAGATTCTATGTTGAAAATGTAAAGGAAAATTAAAAATTGGTCAGAATAAGGATAGAGAATTTTGAAAATGATGTTTGAGGCTACCCTGATATAATGTTCTTGAATTCATCTTTTTTGGTAGAAAATTCTATTGTTTGGGTGAAGGTTGAACCAATTTATTAAAAAATCATTTTTCTTGTTGTTGAAAATTCATCATTTTAGTTCAAACTTAATCTTTTTGGCTGAAAATTAATTTTTTTAATTGAAAATTGAACTATTCCAGTTGAAGATTAATTATTTTGGTTAAAAATTAATTTCGTTGGTTGGAAGTTTAACTACTTCATTACAAACTTTTTTTTTTGTTAAAAATTTAATTTTTTTTAGTATTTTTTTTGTTAGTTCTTAGTTCGTTTTTTTTGTTGAAAATTAGTTTTTTTTAATTGAAAATTTAACTATTCCAGTTTAACTACTTCGTTGAAGCTGATTTTTTTTTCGTTAAAAAATTAATTTTTTATCGAAAAATGTAACTTCTCCATTTTTGGCTGAAAATGTATTTTTTAAATCGAAAATTCAATTAAATTGCGTAGAAGTTGAACCACTTTGTTAAAAATTATTTTTTGTTTGAAGATTCATCTCTTAGGTTGAAAATTGAACTATTTTATTAAAAATTCGGTATTTTTTTATTTAGAATTAATTTTTTACCTGAAAATGGTAACTTCTCTTTTTTGTTGAAAATTGATATTTTTAGTTAAAAATTCGTCTTTATTGGTTGAAAACTAATCTTTTTGGTTGAAATTCATATTTTCGAGTTAAAAATGCAACTTTTTTGCAAAAAATTCGTTTTTGGCTTGAAAATTTAACAATTTGGGTGAAACTTGCTTTCTGTCTTGTCTGAAAAAGCTTTATTCATTGAAAATTCGTCTTTTTGATTGAAAATTTTGAATTTTGGTTGAAAATTGTAACTCCTTTGTTAAAAATACTTTTTTTTAAGTTTCATCATTTTAATTGAAAATTCATCTCTCTGCTTGAAAATTAGTCTTGTTAGGTTAAAAATTCAACTATTTTCGTAGAAAATTCACTTCTTGTTTCAAACTCATATTTCGATATGGAAAAGACAATAAAATCTTTTTTAGATGAACATTTCATCTCTTCGGATAAAAATGCAACTGGTTGAAAATTAATCTTCTTTGCTTGCGGATTCAAGTATTTTGTTTTAAAATTTTGGTTGAACCACTTTTTTAAGAAATCACTTTTTTGTTGACGATTCATATTTTTAGTTAAAAATTCATCTCATTAGTTGAAAATTGAACTATATTATTAAAAAAAAAAAATTTCTGAAAATTCATAGTTTCTGGTTGAAAATTCAATTTTTGTATAGAAAATTTGTCTTTTGGCTTGAAGGTTCGACAATTTAGATTAACTTTTTTTTCTTTCATGACTGAAAAATCTTTATTAGTTGAAATGGGGTCTTCTTGGTTTCAAAATTCATATTTTTTATGAAATTCAATTCTGTCGTTGTTGAAATATCAACTATTGCACTTTTTAGATGGAGAATTCAATTATTTTGTTGAAGATTCAAGTTTTTTTTAAGTAATCTTTTATAGTAGAAATTTTGTTGTTTTCACAATAAATAAATTTGAAAATTTTAATTTTGTATAGAAATATAATATTATTCCATTTATAAAAGACCCTATTTTAATATTTATTTTAATATTAATGGTCACGGGAAATTAGAAATTGTTCAAGGAAAAATCAGGGAATTTTTTCAAATCACGTATTATCGTAAATATAAAAAGTTTCCATTAGTTTCAAGTACCATATCTTATTATTTTTCGAAACCATAAATTACGTACAGTAAGATGGGGGGGGGTAGAGATATTTGAAAGGATTTGAAATATTTCAGGGTATATAACAAATTTTCAAGGAATTTTCAATCAATTTCAATAATTTGAAGGACTTTCAAAGAACTTAGAAGATTTTAGAGTATTTTGAAAAATTCCCGGAAATTTTCAAGAGCTTTACAAAATTTCAAACAATTTGAAAGGATTTGAAATATTTAGGAATTTAAAAGAATTTAAAAGATTTTAGAATATTTTTTAAAATTCCCAGGAATTAAAAATTTTTTACAAAATTTCAAACAATTTGAAAGGATTTGAAATATTTAAGGGTATTTAAAAATTTTCCAAGGAATTTTCAATAGATTTAAATAATTTGAAGGAAGTTAAAACAATTAAAAAGATTTTAGGGTATATTTGAAAATTCCCAAGAGTTTTGAAGAGCTTTACAAAATTTCAAACAATTTGAAAGGATTTGAAATATTTCAGGGTATTTAAAAGTTTTCCAAGGAATTTTCAATCGGTTTCAATAATTTGAAGCAATTTCAAAGAACTTAAAAGATTGTAGAGTATTTTAAAAAATTCCCGGGAATTTATAAGAGCTTTACAAAATTTTAAGGAATTTCTAACAATTGGAAAGAATTTGAAACATTTAAGGGTATTTAAAAAATTTCCATGGAATTTTTAATAGATTTAAATAATTTGAAGGGATTTAAAAGAATTTTAAAGATTTGAGGGTATTTTTTAAACAATTTAATACAACCCTGTAAGTGGTTTTTTGTAAACTGTTGGGTTGTCGCAATAAAATCAAATCAAATCAAAATTCCCGGAAATTTTCAAGAGCTTTACAAAATTTCAAACAATTTGAAAGGATTTGAAATATTTAAGGGTATTTTGAAAATTTCCATGGAATTTTCAATTGATTTCAATAATTGGAAGGAATTTAAAATAATTTAAAAGATTTTAGAATATTTTTTGCAAATTCCCAGGAATTTTTAAGAGTTTTACGAAACTTCAAACAATTTGAAAGTATTTGGAATATTTAAGGGTATTACAAAAATTTCCAAGGAATTTTCAATAGATTTGAATAATTTGAAGGAATTTAAAACAATTTTAAAGATTTTAGAATATTTTTACAAATTTTCAGAATTTTCAAGAGTTTTACAAAACTTCTAACAATTTGAAAGGATTTGAAATATTTGAGGGTATTTTAAAAATTTCCAAGGAATTTTCAATAGATTAAAATAACTTGAAGGAATTTTAAACAATTTTAAAGATTTTAGGGTATATTTAAAAATTCCCAGGAATTTTGAAGAGCTTTACAAAATTTCAAACAATTTGAAATAATTTAGGTTTTCTTTTTCTAAATTCCAAGGAATTCTTATGAATTTTAAGAAATTCCATGGGAAAATGAAAAATTAATCAGGGAAAAATCAGGCATAAGTGAGGGAATTTTGAAAATGATGTTTTTCGGCAATTTTGAATAATTCTTAAAATGGAAAACTTTTCTAGTATTTAATATTTTTATGGTAATGATAAAGGTGTACTGCCCATCGGGAAAAACTGTCGGTCTACTGTTGGACTTGTCGACGGTGCATTTGTCATCAATGTGCCTTATGGGGCGGCACTCATTCCGGCCACACGTTTAAACCTTTGGAAGAAGTTTACGAGCAGCATGTATCTCAAATCAAGACGGAAGTTGGACAGCTCAAGCGAAGGCTGATGGAACTTATAAGTCTAGTTCAAGAAGTGGTATGTATTTTTTATATTAGTCCTAATTTCCCCTAACACTTTTCCTTCTTCCCCTTCACTCATTTTTCCTCACTTCTCCACCTTCCCTTATTTTTCCTCACTTCGCCTACTTTTCCTATACTCATTTCCCTCATTTCCCCTACTTCTCCTTGCCATCACTTCCTCTACTTCCTACTTTCCCCTACTTCATCTGTCCTCATTTCCCATCCCTACCCCTACCTTCCCTCCCCTCATTCCTTCTCACTTTCCCCACTGTCCCTCCTATAATTTTCCTTCACTTCCCCTACTTTCCCTCTCCTTAGTTTCCCTCGCTTCGCCTAATATTCATCCCGTTGTTTCCCCTACTTACGCTCTCATCATTTCCCCTGCTTCCTCTACTTCTCCCCTAATTCCCCATCACTGTCTGTACCTTCCATCACCACACTCTCCCTCACTTGTCCCACTGTCTCTCCCATAATGTCCCCTTCCCCTACTTTCCATCCTCTCATTTCCCCTCGCTTCGTCCACTGTTCCTTCCCTCATTTTCCCGACTTCCAGTTCCCTCATTTTTCCTACTTCCTCTCCCCTAATTTTCCATCACTACCCCTGCCTTCCATCCTCTCATCCCCTTCACTTTCCCGCCAATCATTTCCCCTCACTTTTACTCCCCTCATTGCCCCTCACTTCGTCTACTTTCCCTTCTATCATTTCCCCTTAATTTTACTCCCCTCATTTCCCCACACTTCGCCTACTTTTCCTTCCCTTATTTTCCCGATTTCCGCTTTCTTCATTTCCCAACACTTCCCTTACTTTTCCCCTTCATTTCTCATCACTTTACCTACTTTTCTTCCGATAAATTCCCCTCACTTTCTCCACTGTATACCCTCATTTTCCCTCTCTTCGCCTACTTCCTCTCCCCTCATTTCCCATCACTTCTCGTACTTTTCCTACTCTCATTTCTGTTCTTTCTTTGGCTAAAAATTCATTTTTTTACTGATGATTTAACTATTTCAGTTGAAATTATATCTATTTCGTTGAAATTTTTGTTTCAATTTATTTTTTTTTTTTGTTTTGCCTGAAAATGTGATTATTTCAGTTAAATATTCCATCATTTTAGTTAAAAGTTCATCTTTGTGGTTGAACATTAATTTCCTTAACTAAAAATTTAGTTATTCATTTTTTGGTTGCATTTTTTTTTTTTTTAGTTCAAAATTCGTCTTGTTCAGTAGAAATTAATCTTTTTGGTTCAAAGTTCAATTATTTCAGTTGAAAATGTATATTTTTCGTGGAAAATTAATTTTTTTAACTGATTATTCAACTATTTAGTTTTTGTTTGAAAGCTGCTCTTTTTTACTTCCAAATTTAACTTCATGTTTGAAAATTTAACTATATGTTTTATTCTTGTTTTTTTAGTTGAAAATTCATGTATGTTGTGAAAAAATAGAATTTTTGTAGAAAATTAAGCTTTTTCTTTAAAAATTCATCATTTTATTTGAAAATTCAATTTTCTGATTGAAAGTGAAACTCTTTAGTTGAAAATTCATTTTTTTTGGTTACAAACTAATCTTTTTGGTTTAAAATTCATCCACTCCAGTTGAAAATTTATCACTTCGTTTGAAAATTTATCACTTTGGTTGAAAATTTATCACTTTGGTTGAAAATTTGCCTTCTTTTTTGGAAAATTAATTTTATTCAACTGGAAATTTAATTATTCCATTTTTGGTTGAAAACTGATCTTTTGTAGTTCAAACTTCAATTATATTTTTGAAAATTCCAGTATTTTTAATAAATATTCATAATTTTAGTTGAAAATTCTACTTTCTGGTTGAAATTTTTGTTGTTGTGGAACATTAATGTTTCTTAACCGAAAATTTAATTATTATATATTTGGTTGAAAACTGACCTTTTTTAGTTCAAAATTCAAGTAATGGCCGAAAATTTGCCTTTTTTTATTAAAAAATTCATTTTTTTTTTCATCTAAAATTGATTTTTTTTATTTAAAAATCATTTTTTGGTAGAAAAGTCGTCTTGGTTTGTAGAAATTAATCTTTTTGATTGGCAATTCATCTTTTTGGTTGAAGATTCAGCAATTTAATTGAAAATTTCATCTTTTTGGTTTAAAATTCAACTGTTCCAGTTGAATATTTCACATTTTAGTGGAAAATTTTTCCCTTTTTTTTTGGTAGAAATTAATCTTCTTGGTTGAAAATTCATCTTTTTCGTTGAAAATTCAACTATTTCAGTCAAATATGTATCATTTTAATTAAAAATTCATCTTTTTTAGTTAAAACATCACCTATGTGTTTGAAAATTTGTCCTCATTGGTTGACAATTCAAGTATTTCGTTAATTTATGTATTTGGTTTAAAACCCATCTTTTTGGTGAAGGATTAATCTTCTTGTTTGAAAATTAATCTTCTTTTTTGAAAATTACTCTTTTTGGTTAAAAATTCATCAATGCCAGTTTAAGAATCATTATTTTAGTTAAAAATTCATCACTTTGGTTGAAAAAAAAATTTTGGTGGACAATTTTTTTTAACTGAAAATTTAACAATTCCATTTTTGGTTGAAAACTGATCTTGTTTAGTTCAAAATTAAACTATTTGGTTGAGAACTAATGCATTTTGTTGAAAATCGTTTTTTTTTTTTGTTTTTGGTAGAAAATTAATCATTTTAATTGAAAATTCATATTTTTTAGTTAAAAATTCACCTATTTATTTGAAAATTTGTCTTTTTTAGTTGAAAATTTAACTATGTCGTTGATTTATGTATTTTGTTTAAAAATCTTCTTTTTGGCAGATGAATAATCATCTTGTTTGAACATTCATGTTTTGGTTGAAAATTTAAGTATTCTAGTTAAATATTCATCATTTCAGATGAAAAATCATCTTTTTGGTAGAAAACTAAACCCATTTGTTAAAAATTCATCATTTTGGTTGAAAATTTTACTTATCTATTCCAGTTAAAGATTCATCATTTTAGTTAAAAATTCATTACTTCGGTGGAAATTTTATTTCTTTTGTGAAGGTTTTTTTTTTTTTTTTTATTTAACTGAAAATTTAACACGTCCACTTTTTGTTGAAAACTGATCTTTCTTAGTTCAAAATTCAACTATTTCGTTGATGTACGTTTTGGTAAAAATCTTTTTGGTTGAAAATTTATATAAATTTTTGTTAGAAAATTAATTTTTTTCAACTGAAAATTTAATTATTCCATTTTTTCTAGAAAACTGATCTATTTTAGTTCAAACTTTGATTAAATGGTTGAAAATTTGTCTTTTTTAGTTGAAAATTCAACTATTTCGTTGAAAATTTAAGTATTTTTGTTAAATATTCAACATTTTAGTTGAAAATTCTACTTTTTGGTTGAAAGTGAAACTGTTTAGCTAAAAATTCATCTTTTTGGTTTAAAAGTCATCTATTCCAGTTGAAAATTCATCATTTTAGTTAAAAATTCCTCACTTTGGTGCAGAGCCGGCGTAACGCAGGTTATCTATCTTTCTCGCTCCTTAAGAGCGTGAATTTAAAGGGATTAGAGTAAGCGAGACACTCGCATGTGGAAAACCGTCATCTGTTTTCCACATGCGAGTGTCTCGCTTACTCTGATTATTTTGCATTCACACTTCTTAAGGAGCGAGAAAGACAGATAACCTAAGTTCCGCCGGCCCTCGGTCCAAATATATTTTTATCGAATTTTCATGCCTATCGCCCGGAAATTTGTTCAGATCGACAAACAAATAAATCCATTTTTTGTTTCTTTTGAAAACAATGATATTTAGAGGTGGCGCCAGCCCCATGATGTTTAACGCGTATTTCCAATAAGAAACAACGACGCTTTTGTAAATTTCACACAGAATCGTCGATATGAGTTGAGTCGAGTTGAGACTCAACATTTTTCTTTACAAAAAGCCATGTCATAAGAATTAAATATTACTTTTCAACTATCACCACCATAAGTTTGTCTGATAGGGTTTGTTACTATATTCAGCAATTTCCTCTTAAAATAGAGGTAGGAAGTGTTGGTTTTTTTTCAAAAATTTTCTACTTCTTGTCCAATTTCCAATTAGAGTGAGGTGATACTTGACTAATGCTCGCAAACATAATTTTCCACACAAATTATTTTATGAGAGAAGTTTTAGGCTCCGGAAGCTACGAACATGGTTCCTTAAAGCAACCAATCCTGAATCAACTGGAACGTGTAAGTCATTCACTTCTGCTCCTTCTGTCCTAGAAGGTAAGCAAGAGCGGGAAATTTACCCGAGAAAACATCGTTCAAAACTGGTCCTTGGAGTCAGGTCTCTAGCCGCGGATGATCTTACGCGGCAGACGGAACAGTTGGAAATGAAAGTTTCCCCTCTTTTGCATCCGGTTCGCGATGGAATGAGCCTGACCCTGGCAAGCTGGAATCTTGTTGAGTTGACTAAGAAATGAAGCTTTCATACCTCTAAGACAGCCTATTATGAGAACAACAAGATGAACTTTGCAGCCTTGGTATAGCCTGCTTAGCTCGAAAAGAAGTGCTTGATATTTCGCCCGTTTTTCTTCCTCCGTTGCTCCTCGGCTGGTGCCGAGAATTCAATCACGTAAATGATCTTGGGTTTCAGATCCTGGAGGACAATATCAGGCTTCGTAGCACTGATACGTTGAGTGGTGGAGAATGAGAAATTCCAGTAGA
>JAABKJ010013002.1:0-10399 GCA_011634705.1 Andricus grossulariae
TTTCAATATTTTATGAGAAACTTTCTTTTTCATAAATTCACCTTTAACTACTAATCGATCTGTCATTTTCAACAAATATCACGTTTTCATTTGCAGTCAAAAAGCACAACTTTCAAAGCAGACACCATGAAAAATGCGAAGTTGCCGCGTCTACGTTCAGATCTTGAGGAGGCTGTGTACTCGTCTGTATACACAACTTCTCTATGTGTAGTGTACAATCATAGCCAAAAAAATTCTCTCATGTCTGGCAGGAAATTAATTCATCAAACATTATACCTGCATAATTATCTGATTTTTGACTTTCTTCGACGTAAATAAGCTACATGTTATACATTTAAGGGTTAATCAAACTTATTTCACTCAACAAGTATTATTGTCCGACATAGACTTAGGACTAACTTTTTGCAGATAGTATGCGCGATCGTGCCTCCTTAAATAAAGACGAGAATAAAATTTCCATGAAGCCGAAAGAGATACGATGGTATAAAATAAAAGAAAAACGCCTTATGTATTATCTGCACGACTCCCGAACAGTTTTTATAAAAAATAGATTTTAGGTTCAATGATGTTTTCACATCGAATCAGTTTTCATAATTCAAACAAAATTGTTGTGAAAGAGACAAATTTTTTGCTTGTACGATTTAAACCACCCATTAGCTATATCCGACATGTTTAGGAATTTAGACTTGTAAGGAAATCGCTAGTGGTCAACCATATCAAAGGCTTTTAAAAAATCAAGCAGTACCATAACCATATTCAATATCTTCATAGAAAAACCACTCAATATCTTATACGGTCGGTGCGGGGCACGGTGGATGTTAAAAATAACGCCCGTGTTTGTTGATTTTTATATTAGGGTTTTACGTGAAGTTGGAAAAATAATGCTGGAATGCAATTTCTGTTTTAAAATACGTTTCAGAAGAATAATGATGAAAAAACAGTTTTTTCGGAAACAAATAAAAAAGTCTTGGGCAGAAATTAAGTACTTGCAGCATATTTTGAAACACTTGAAGCATACAAATATTAGTTTTTACTAGGTGAAGTATTTTCCTAAACTTCTGATACAAATTGTTTCTATAAACGTTCTACATATATTAAAATTGATTAAATCTTGAAAACGTCACTCTACAATTTGTATATTGTTTAAATAAACGGCAGTAATAGTACGTCCGCTGTAACCCGGTGTATGGTGCACGTTAGTCGAAATGCAACAAACAAGAATTAACTGTCAAATGCCGACGTCCACATGTAAAATATCCATATTAATTAATAATTGCCTACATAAAGTGTAAATTCTATTTTTTATTTATATATGATATGCACAGTTACATCTGTGCATATCCTATGTACCATCTGTGCACGTCTAAATGTTGACGTGGCAGTGTTCCACCTTTGTATGTGCACGGTTGGGCTCGTTCAAAATTGCTCCAAGCATATTAAACCGACAAATTTCTGATTTATGCAAACATTTTTAAAAAGTTGATTGAAGATTATAGGTATATTATATTATTATATTTACCAATAGAATTAAGGACAGATGCCAAGAATAAGACCAGCGTATATACAATCCTCATCTTTTCAAATCAGAAGAAAAGCTGATTAATGTATTAATAAAGAATTTTATTAACAATGTGACTAATTAATATTCGACTCTTCAATTAGCTTATGTAGCCTATACTGTAGTTGTTAAATCTTAAAATAAAGGCGTCAAGCTTGTCCCATTGAGATAAGATAAGATAAGAAATTTACTATTTGCTACTAACTCTACTGCGCAAATTAAACAAAAAATATTTACAAGATAATTCTAAGATGTTTGCGTTTGATAAGAGTCAGTTTCAAGGAAAATAATTTGCTTACAAATTTCATCAATTCTAATGCCGCCAGTTATATAATCTTTTACGTTTTAGGGAAGCTAGCTCGTTTTTACATCAAAAATGTATATAGTGTCTACTGTACCGAGCCATTTAAAGCTTTAAAAAACTAATATAAATTCTACAAAATATGTTCAAATAATTTGAAATATGGATTTCAACCTTTCATATTTTTGATCTCATGTTTGAGAGATTACTCAGAGAAAAAGACGTCATCTTGAAACACAAGCTATCACAGTAACTTCTAAATATATTTTTTTTATCAAGCAAATATTAATATTAAAGTCATTATTATAATGTTCTTTCTCTGGCACTTATTATTTTTACAGCCTACTTAATCGCTCGACTTTTGAACATAAACTGTTGAAAATATGCGGAAAATTCCACTGGTTTCATGCAATTGAGTTTTTTTTTATAAACATATACACCAGATTTAAAAAATGTTGAGGACTTTCAATTTCACAAGGAATTTCAAAGAATTTTATAAGTTTCCTAACTAGAATTTTAACAGATGTTAAGAAATTTTATGAGGTTTCATATGATTTCAAAAATTAAATTTAATTAAAAATATGGTAAGCGATTCCATATTTTTTCAAAGAATTTCTCATGCTTTTACAGGATTTCAATGTATTTCAAAGGATTCGAAAGAATTTTATATCACGAGAAAAAAATAGCATTAAATCAAGAAAATATCGGTAAGAATATGAACGACACAATATTTTCAGCATCCAAAAAAATTTGTGTAATTTCAAAAAAATATACTTGAATGAAGAAAATCTGGTTCCTTCCATCCAGTGCCATTTTCTTAAGACAAGAAATATTTACTTCTATCAAGAAAATATTATATCGGCTTTCGGTCGAAATTTAGATAGATTTTGAGCATGTAGTTTTTCAGTTGGAAGAGAGGAGAGAAAGTAAGGTGGATGGATTATAGGGAAAAGTCAAAAGCCTAATCCTATGCAATAATCTTGAAGAAAAATAAATTTCTGTTTCTAAAGTTTAATAAATGATGTATAGCATATAAAGTATCGCAATATAACCTAAATTTTCAACATGGAATTAGTGCTTACCACTAAGCAAAGTATATAGCAAGTTTGGCTAGAATAAGAAATTTAAAGAGTCACCCCTAAATATATTGCTGAAAATTTTAATTACTATACATCTCTCAACACAAAATCTTGCTTATTTATTTTAGTGTCAAAAATCTTCGTTAAAATCAATAAAATGCATATAAGTGAGGTTACCTGTTCTTCCGCACCTACAGATCTACTGCGTTTGTCATACAATTGCTAGATATTTTCTCTAAACTAACAATATATTTATTTATAAATAGGATGGCAAGATGTAAAACGAGAAATTAACAACAGCAAAATGCAGTTATGGAAAAACAGAGAAGAGGTGGGCTGCTTTTTCGAGAGGTTCTAGAAAAGTAGTACAGTTCCTTGCTCAAGAGAATATGGATCGTACAAGTAAAACCCTTCTGAGCCGTATCTTCCTTGGAAAGATTGTCCAGAAATACCAACTTTACAGTAATCTAAAAAAATCGGTCCATTATTCCGAACAAAATTACGTCGAGAACAGTCGTATGTGCCCCGGGAAAAGGGATACCATCAATCGAAATAAAGACAAAAAACAAAAAATGTATCTGAATCACATTCGTATACACAGGTCCGGGGGCTCTCACATTGGGGAAAGTTCCCTTATTGAAGCTTCCGATTATTTCACAAAGTTGTCACTTCTGGTAGTGGCGTAATAGTAGAGTAGAGAAAGTGGCGGTTTAATTTTAATTTTTAATTTCAAGAAGTCAATTTAATCCAGATGTATTCAATAATTTACATAATATGGATGCATTTTTAATTTAATGAAAATAATTAACACATTAAGAAATGAGTTTTCTATACTTTGAAGTGGTTGTCGCAAAACTTCCTGCCGATTTCTCTGGATTATCGAATTTTGCACGATGAATAATTCGCCCTTCGCTATCACAATTTACACTGTCTCTGATAATATCGTTCACCGGAAAATGAAATTCGCAAATACGTTCCTTTGAACGAAAAAAATTTACGTCGGGCCACGCGATTCACATTATCTCCGGGCGACAAGATCACGCGGAAGTATTTGTTGTGCACTTCAGTAGGGCACAAACACACGGCATTTTTGCATTTCTTTTATTTAAATATTACAGATATCACATATCGATCACCTTACGATTCGTTTAGGGAACTTTCCCCACCACGAGAGCCGCCGGTCCTGTGTATACGACCGTGATCTTAATGATAAAGTGAACATGTTGTATGAGACATTTAAAACAACTCATCCTAATATCAAGATCAGCTATTCGCATTTTTGTAAACTTCGTTCATTCTGGAATGTAAGTCCACGAGTGTCTCAACCCCCCATAATATTTATTATCTCTAATTTTAATTTCATACAATTTACGTTTTTCCGAATTAGTATTTAACATAACTGTCATATTTCTGAATCGTTACATATACCTAATATTCATTTGTATGAATTTCTACTTGTCATTTTTTACACTTATTTGAAATATCATTTCACATAATTTATTTTTCCCCGAATAACCATATAACATAGCATTCATTCACACGTATCGCCATTTGTCATAATTCCCACTTAATCGAATTGCCATGTCACAGAAATTTCATTTGTCATACACCCCAGCAGATCTAAAATAAATGCACGAAATTCAAAATCAGCCAATCAGGATTCTCTTATTTGAATGTCGCGCCTTTATTTTAGGCCGGATTAGCTATAGGACAAATGAAATTTCTGTGACGTGGCAATTCGATGAAGTGGAAATTATTGCAAATGGCAATTCGTGTAAATGAATGTTAAGCTATATGGTTATTCGGGGAAAGATAAATTATGTCAAATGATAATTCGAATAAATGTAAAATATGACAAGTAGAAATTTGTGCAAATGAATATTAGGTTATGTGGAAATTCAGAAAAAAGACAATCATGTTAAATATAAATTAGGAAAAACAGAAGTTGTATTAAATGAAAATCAGGAATAGTAAATATTGTAGGGAATAGAAATTCGAAAATATAAAAATGATCCCAAATGAGAACTCGGTACAATATAAATTATCATAACTGGTAGTTAGGACAAACAGAGGTTATGTCACCTAAAATTTCGAAAAAATAAAAATTACGACAAACGGTCCAGCTGATGGAGTAGGAGGCCTCACAAAAAGAACTGCAGACACTGCAATAGCCCATGGAAAAGACGGAATCGACTTCCAAAGTCTTCTGCGCGTTCTTCAAGAGAGTAAGGTCAAGGTTTGGTATGAATATGTTATGCCGGAAGATATTGAAAAAATGGACAACGAAGTTTCGACAAAATTGACAACATTTCAAGGGACGATGCAGCTCGATCAGTGAACTTGGACAAGAAGTAATCCCTACAAAATAAAGTTCAAGTTAAACTGTTATGAATGTGATCTAATGTGTCCCTGTGAGCATCACTATCTGAAATCCTTGACAATGGAGCCTCAATCTCGGCGCAAAGGAAAAGCTCCTGCTTATTCAAAAAGGGCTAAAATCTGCAGAAAGTGATTACAGTTAAGTCATTCTGTCTGCCAGACATTCTGGTACCAATGAAATATCGTTGTCCTTAATTTTGTTCCAATATATCATCCTTGCAAGTTGGGATATTCCCAGATATTTGGAAAAGGGCCATCATTCGCCCAATTCCAAAAATTAGTTCCCCTACGTGCCCGAAACATTTTCGCCCTATTTCCATCCTATGCGCATTATCTAAACCGTTTGAAAAAATAGTTCACAGTCAATTATCTAAATATCTAGACTCCCAAAACTTAATCGATCCAATGCAATCCGGCTTTCGGGCAAAACACAGTACAGAAACAGCAACTCTTAAAGTCACCAATGATTATAAAATGGCATTAGATAATAAAGAGATCACGATTGTTGTGTTGCTTGACTTTTTTAAGGCATTTGACTCTGTAAACCACAAACTCCTCCTGCTTAAGTTGAAGTCATTTATGCTATCAGACATGGCAATTAGGTGGTTCGAATTGTACTTGAATAGTCGGTTCCAACGAGTAAAAAACAGCAAAGGCGAGCAGTCTGACTGGAGGGAAGTCGATTGTGGAGTTCCTCAGGGTTCCATACTTGCTTCTCTCCTTTTTAACCTGTTTACCTCGGATCTGGGTAGAGAGTTGAAACATTGTGAGTACCACAAGTATGCTGATGACTTCAAACTTTATCTTTTGGGTCCTGTTGTCTCCATAAGAAATCTCTTTGCTCTCGTACAGGAGGATATCGATAGGGTGGTGCACTGGGTCAGTACTAATCGGCTTTCACTCAATCCTGTTAAAACGAAGGCAATTGTGATTGGGCCATCCCCTTTTCCAACTTCTGAAGCCATAATGACTCTCTCGCCATTACAGATCAGTGGGCGGATTATAGATTTTGTTGAGGTTGTAAGATATCTTGGATACATATTGAACAGAACCCTATCCTGGAAAGAGCAAGTAATCCACATTTCGAGGAAAATATTCAGAATTCTGCACTAACTTAGAAGAAACAAAGAATCCTTGCCGGTTTCCACTCGTATGCTTCTAGTTAAGAGCTTGATTCTGCTACACTTTGATTTTGGTTGCATAGTATATGATGACATAACAGATGAACTTAATTCTAAACTTGAGAGAGCTCTTAATGCCTGCTTTCGTTTTATCCATGACATACCTAAATATGTACATCTAACAGCCTATCGAAAGCAAGCAGGTTTCTGAATGTAGCTAAGAGAAGACAGTATTTCATCTGTAACTTTTTATACAATCTCTTTCACACCGAAACCCCGCAATATCTCTTCAATTTGTTTGAATTTTTTGATAGAAATCTGCCTGCCCATTCCGTGTGTAAATTACAACGGTCTTTCACAGTTAGGGGCGCTTGACTTTGGAACAAACTGCCTGTATCAATTAGGGAAGCACCTTCCTATTTTCACTTCGAAAAAGCTTTTTTTATGTATCTGTTTAATATTGATAATTCCACTCTAGAAATCACTCATTGATAACTCTCTTTTCTAAGTCAGCGCCTCAGTACCTCGAACATATGTAACATCTAAACTCATACTTTAATTCTTGCAACTCAATTACACCCTTCGGTTTATATGTTTGCGACAAGACATATAATACTTTTGTTCTAACTCTGCTATCATAATTCGACCTGGATCCTTTTCAACCTAACATAATTACGCTAGCACATTCGCTCTCGCACTTATTATTATTATTATTATTATTATCCAATAATTTATTTTAAATCTCTGATGTATAATATAATATAATTATAACTTCAAGAATATTGTTCGACCAGCGATTGTATTTTTAGTAATAGTCTATGTATCTCATGTTCCTAGAGGGCTATTTAGCCATAGGGACTTATGCTAAATAAATAAAAATATAAAAAATATAAAAAATGAAAGGAAATTTCCATTGTTTTACGCATATCTTATCGTATATAGAAACAAAATTTGACGAGCTTGCATTTACAAGTAATGCCTCTAGAGTCTATCCAAATCGTAGAATGGCTTACAATCAATTTCATCAAAAGTTTGCGATAAAATAATTAATTTTTTCAATTTGGTGCGAATTTTCAATATTTTAGGGTTTTAAAATACATTGAAAACGTTTTTAAAGTACCTGCAGCTACTAAATAACTTGTGATCTTTGATGAATTACGAATGGAAGAAGTGCTTACATGCACATTTCTCTAGTTTTCAATACTGGATATTTTTCAGTTTAAAGATACCACGAAGTACCACATCATTTTGAAGTTTTCAAGCAATCATTCTGCTCCTTAATTATTGAAGTTACAAATGTGCTGCCACTGGCTGCCACTTTTGGTTTTTAATAAAGTTATGCACATTTTTCGGAGACAATATCAAGCTGGTGTTTTTTACGTAATAGCATATCGCTTTAGATAAATGGTTCAAAAAATTCTCGCCGCCTCCCTGAATTTCACTCCATATCTTATTTGTTTTTATCCCAGTCAGCCTTTTTTTCAGTATGAAATTTCAATTCGGGGTTTGTGTCAAAGTGAAAATATCCACTTTTACGAAACGCGAAATTCTGAACGTTCTTTTTAATACACCTGAACCTGAACCTGAAGCTGAGCAGGATGATATTGACGTAGCCTTTGCTTTTATTTTACAATAGCAGAAGTTGTAACTTGGAGATCTTGAAACCACTCAATGAAACGAAATGAAAACTCGTCTGACAAATCTTAGATACAAACGGAATCAAAAGCCGCAGGAAGTAAAAAGAACAAAAAATAAATTTGAGTCGAAAAATGAAGGTTAGTTGAATTCAAACTTTGATATTCCTGATTTGAGCATTCAAAAACTGAATTGCATACCTGAAGGCTGGGTCGTTTAACTCTTCCATTTAATTTATCACCTTAGAGGTCAAAACGTCGAACGGCAGGAGTAATTTCAAATAAAAATGGAAATGATCCTATGAAACTCTTAAGTGCGTGTCATTATACAGCAAAAAAGTCAGGGGAAACAGATTTGGCTACAGTTTTGAAATAGATTCAAGAGACTCCTCCTGAAAATATTAGGAAACTGATACAAGATTCGAAAGCAGCTCAAAAATCAGCTTCTGAAAATACTTTATCTTATATGTTAGATAGATCTCTTTCTAAAGCCGATTACATAAGTACGCGTTGTTCAGTAAAAAATCAGGCTGCAGATATTTTCCCTGCGTATTAACACGTTAGGGCTGCCGAAGAACAATGCACACCACTGAAAGAACTTGTGTCTATTACTGATAATAAAGTTACTGTTTTACTTCAAGGATTACTAAACAATACTGCTAAAATAATTGTCGACTTATAAACAGAAGTAATTCTTCAATATATCCAGACCGAAAGTTCTACAGAATTGGAAGTAGTATTAATATGCTCTCGGGGTTTCGATGGAAGCTCAGGTCATTCTTTATATATGCAGCAGAACAAAAAAACGCACATTCGGTTATAAGTGATGAAAACTTTTTTGCCACAACTTTTTTGGCATTACGTTTATCAACTTCATTAAATGTAATATTATGGCATAATCGAGCATCACAATGCACAACATCCTGTCCTCCAATTAAGCTGCAATTCGTACATGAATCAACAGATGTTATTTTAAAAGAGAAGACAAGAGTTGACAACGAGATTGAGAAATTAGAAGCTTATGAACATTCTTTGGGCACTAAGACTTCAAAAATAATATTTCACTGCTGTTTATTTATGACTCTCATAGATGGAACGGTGTTAAATATTATAACAGATACAAATTCTATGCAAACTTCTCCTATCTATCGCGCTACTCCTAAGCATCTTAATAAAATATCTAATATACAGTCGGAAATCTTCTTTCGAAATCCAAAGTCACTTCTATACGGAGCAAGTCCTCTGCATCCGTGGATACCTTTTTTTGAAACCTGCTTACATATATCCTACAGATTAGATGTTAAAGCGTTTCAAATGAGAAGCAGGGTGCGAACAATAACGTTATCCATTCAACTTTCCATAGACCACCTTCTTTTTGACAAACTATTCAAATCTACTGCTGAACTGTACGTCAAAAACTGCTCATGGTAACCCATGCCTTAATCGGTTCACGAAACTCTTATCCATGGCACAGATATTTTCAAAAATAGTTTATTACCTATAGTAATACTTGAAAAAGAAGCCTCTAAAACGCTTAATGAGCATTACAAGAAATGCAGACATCACGACGTGAGATGAATCAGATACATATGTTGACACTGACAGTGAAGAAGCTGAAGAAGACTCAACTGGTCTCTCAGAAGTTTATTCTCTTTTAGACGAAAAAAATATATTTTCAGAAGATGAACTTGAAGATAATTTAATAACTAATTACAGAAAATTACTTCCGCGCAAAACGCAGTCTCAATACACGTAAGAGGCCGAACTTATATTAAGTAGAGTAGTGTGACATGTATATAAATATATATGTTATTTAAAAAATTTGTTTCCTTTTCTTCTCGTAAGTTTTACAATAAGCCGAGTCCCAGATTACATAAATTTCGATCGCCATATTGGATCCATTATCTTGCATTTTGAAGTCTTAATGATGAATTAGACATCAACGACCCAAAAATCAACTAAGAAATGAGTTTTATAAAAAAAAATCATTTTTAATATATTTCGTGGCCACAATGGATCCGCCATTTTGAATATTGAAGTTTTGATAATGGATTTGGAATAAGCGACACAAAAAACAACTGGAAAATGAGTTTCATACCTCACGGATAGTTGTTTTAGTATTGGCCAATTTTGATAAGCTCCTGTCCCACTGTGCAACCGCAGGATTTCGCTGGGAACAGGTGCTAATCTGAAAAGTAGGACCCAGTAGGACCGCGGCAAATCCCATTCATGGTTACGTCTCACAACCGGGAGATGGGTGGTCACAGGACACGACGAAATCACAACGACAGGTCGGCGAAACTTTCGTGTGTTTTGAGGACACGAAG
>JAABKJ010013003.1:0-10399 GCA_011634705.1 Andricus grossulariae
TTCTAGTAAAATATTGTAGTTACAATTGAGTAATAAATACAGAAATATTAAGCGTATCGTTTAATACAAGATTCTATTATATTTTAAGGGCATTTCAAAGATTTGAAGGGATACCGTAATATTTGGAAATCTTTCACGGAATTTCAAGGATTTTAACTGATTTCTAGAGATTTTAAGGGATTTCGAGTACACTAAAATCTCGGTTTTAGCCCCCTCCGGTTTTCGCCTTCCTAGAACGGCTGGACCTCGCAGTTTCTCAGTGCGAGAGCGGTTGCGACATGGTTGCGAGGTTTGTCGCAACGTCTCGCGCCAACGGTTGTTTACGTTTGGTTCCCCCCGATTTGGGACCAAGGCCATTTGCAGACAACCCTCGACACTGGTATTAAAAAGAGAGTTTGGTGTACTTTTATTAGATTTCAATAAGTTTTAAAGAGATTTCAATGATTTCAAGGAATCGCGTAATATTAAGAGTTAACAGATTTCAAGCTATTCTAAGGAATTTAAAATATTTTGCGGTATTTGAAAGAGTTTGCACAATTTTGAAGGATTGCGATGAATTTCCAGGGTACTGAACCTTCTTAAAGGAATTTAGCGAGATTATGTACGAGGAATTTAATGAATTTCAAGAAATGTTCACATGATTTAAAACATTTAAAGGAATGTACAACATTTTCAGAAGAATTAATTTCATTTTCAGAAGTAAATTTTGCGATGAGTTGTGGAAAGGAATGGGATTCTGCGATTATGGTGAAAAGACCCAAGTTGTCAGGGTTGGAGAAATTAAACCGTGCACCTGACGTGAGATAAATAGAATGATGCACGAGCCAGAGTCTCATCGACGAACTTCTGGGGGCGACGAAACTTGATTTAAGCAACTTTCCTTCAAGAGAGTTCACTTCCCTCCCCTCAGCTTATGCTCTCTAAGTATCTTATACATATATATCTCGTGCATATCATATATTTCGGCGTTTTATCTCCATCTAACGCAAGTTTCTCTTGACATCACCGTATCTCGCTTTCTTGCTTCCAGCCACTTGCTTGCATTAATGTTGTATACTCCCCATCTAACCTTCTTACTTGAACGAGAATCGAAATACCCATTCTACTTTTTCTTGATAGACAAACCTATGCCAGGAAGCCTCTCGTATTATGCTAATATGACATCCGTGAAGTCGTTCGAAAGACTTGCAGTCCTGGTAAATGCGGGTGTCTCTTGGGGGGAGTGCATAAATTACGTAAAGTTCTTTTCTGAAATTTTGAATCACGACCCCCCCCCCATATCTTGCGTAATTTTGGCATAATAAATTTTGTTCGTGATTTTATTCTACTGTTCCTTATATATTAACAAGGTTTTTCGACTTTCAACCAAGTAGCTGAATTTTCAACCAAAAAAGATCAATTCTCAACAACAAATGTAATAGTGTAAAGGAAGCTACTTTAGGATGGTCGAGGTTAGCCCGAGTGAATAAGATCTACAAGAGTTCAGCACATCTGAATCATTTATTAAAGGCGATACAGAAGGACAAACCGTTTCGCGACTCGCGGAAAAAGGCTTTCTGGCGCTCGTTCTCTAAGTCTAACGTGAACGCTCTAATTAATCTGCAGACCGTGCCACTAGTACTTTGGCGCGCTTTACGCTTAAATTCGCAAATATTTCAAATATAAAAGAGTATGGTTACAATAATTGATATTTTAACTAAGGAAAGATTTTCATTTGGAAACAAAAACATTTGAATTGAACAAAAAATACGAATTTACACAAAAATAGTGGAGTGCTCAACCAAAGCAGATTTATTTTTAACCAAAACGATGAAATTTCTACCAAGAGAGATGAATTTTTAAATCAAAAAGATGAGCTTCCAACAAGAGTTGAATTTTCAACCAAGAAAGATTTTTCAGTCCATAAAGAAAACAAATTTCATCCCAGATATTTAATTTTCAAGTCAAAACGATGAGCTTTCTGTAAAACAGACGAATTTTCATCAAAATATTTCAATTTTCATCTCAATTTTCAACCAAACAGGTGAATTCTCTACCAAAAAAGACAAATTCTCAACAAAATACATACATTTTTAACCAAACAGTTGAACTTTCAACCCAGAATATTAATTTTCGACCACGACAGACGAATCTTCAACAAACTTCATACATTTTCAAACAAGTAGTTGAATCGTTAAACTAAAAAAATCAATTTTTAACGAAAAATGGAATAGTTAAATTTCCAGTTAAAAAAATAATTTCCAATACACACAAGAATTTGCTATAAAACATTTAAATTTTCTACCAAATAGTTGAAATTTCTACCAATGTGTTAAATTTTCAAGCCAAAAAGACAAATTTTCTACAAAATATTTGAATTTGGAACCCAATGATACGAATTTTCAACAAATATGCAGCTCATTTTTAACTAAACAGATGAATTTTTAACAAACAAAAAAAAATCTATCAAAGCATATAAATTTTCAACAGAATACATCAGCTTTAAACCACATAATTGAATTTTTAAACTAAAAAACATCAATTTTACCGGAAATGGAATAGTTAAATTTTAAGTAAAAAAATTAATATTCAAACAAAAATATGAATTTCAGCCATAACAGGTTTTAATCTTAACTCTAGAATAGTTGAATCAAACTCTAAATTACGATGTATCAACAAAACAAGTAAATCCTCAACTAATACAGATTAGTTTCTTAATGAAACAGTTGCATTTCGTACAAAAAATATTAAATTTCTGCCAAAAATGACGAATTTTCAACCAAGTACACAAATTTTTAACCAAAAGTTTAGATTCTCTACCAAGAGGATTAATTATCTACAAAAAATGCCAATATTCAACAAAACACATGAATTTTCAACCAAATAGTTAAATTTTTCACTAAAAACCCAGGTGAAAAAGTTACATATAGTTTATATATAGTGGACAAGACAATGATAATTATCATTTGTTTCATAATTTTCGCTGTATAAAACAAAGAAAAAATATCAGTGATTTGTTCACTATATATAAACTATATATAACTTTTTCACCTGGGAAATGTTCTGCGAAAAAGAGAACAGATCAATTTTCAGTTGAAATAATAATTTTCAACTAAAAAAATTAATTTTGATATAAAATGATGAATCTTAAACTAATAAATGAATTTTCAACGATGTAGTACAACTTTCGACCAAATGGTTAAATTTTTTACTAAACTGTTGAATTTTAAGTTTAAAAATAGAATTTTCAACGTTACGTTTTAAACCAGATAATAAAATTTTGCCCCAAAAAATATGATTTCTGAACCGAAAATTTAATAGAAGACTTTTCAATCGAAAAGAGTGAACTTTCAACCAAAAATAGTCAGATTTTCTTACTGTTTGCTATAAATTCAATGCGCATTTAAGTGCAAGAACGAGAAAAAGGGTAAAGACTGATCATTTATAGAATGAAGAATAATAGTTGAAATAAACATTGAAATTAATTTTTAATACTTTTAAAATATTAGGTTAGAAAATTGGAAATTTTTCTTAGAAAATAAAGTTAATTTTTCACTCCAAAACTTTTCACTTCAGACTATACACTTTTAAATTTCGACTACACAAAGTAGGTAGAAAGTGTAGACCCTGAAGAAATGATAACATTATACGTTTTTGAAACTAAATATCTATTCTTATCAACACCTTTTATTTTCTAGAACTATTTTCATTAGGGATTCACGTTTATTTTTATTTTTTTCGGGGGGGGGGGTCATAGCAAATTTCACTAATATTTTACTAATTTTATTTCTATTTTAATTTTTTAATTTTAACTTTTACTAATATTATTATGTTATTTGCAAGTAAAACTCTTCCAATAATCAATAAAGATTTAGTGAGACAGACTCTACGTAGGATCTCGTCCTGAACCAGGTTCTAGGACGAGTCGTGGATCGCCCAATTTATGCATGGCCCCCTGTCTCGCTCTTTTAATCCTGATACATAAAGTTTTCTTAAAACTTTCTTTAAGCCAGTATTTTAATTTTTTTATTTTTCTATTACTATTTCGCGGTTTTCATTGCGAGAATCAATATGGAAATGAAGGTATTTGTGAACAGCTCGATTGCAGTGGACTTTGCTCAAAAAGCCCAAATCATTAAAGCCAAACGACACTGGCATTGGTGGTTCGAATATCACGACGATAAAAGGGCAAAGGATGAGGGTGGGTTTGCAGGTGCAAGGTGGGTTGGCTCTACCGCCTTGGAATCGGTGGCATTGTTGTCAACGGGCTTTTATTGCTGGCAGTTTAGATGAACAATAAAGCTCCTGTCCCACGTTTCGTCATTATCGTCACATTCATAATACACCGGATTTCTCGTTTGTCGGTAATGGACGAATTCTTCCCTCCCATCCTGCATGATTATACGCCATCTTGCTCTTAAAATTAATAGTGAGCATTTTTTGCAAAAGCTTTCATTAAAGGTACAATGCTTGCCATTTTGATAAAATGGGAGACACGTTCTTGATGCATTAAAAATTCAGAAATAGAGTTGTGATTAACTATTATTGCAATGATACCGCAATGAATGTTGCGAGGGTTGAAAATATAAATAAAGATATCCAGCAGCGAAGTATGAAGCGTCCAGTGAGCTTGAAATCTAAACAATAGAGCTGATTTATTTCGCTATAAAAATTTCCGGTATTGCGAGCGTGGTCTCTTCACTTCATTGTTCCGAAGTTTGCATTTTTAAATTTCGTGACATCCTTTATATCTTGGTGGGACTCATTTCTTTAATTTACCACAGTAATTGACTAGGCGGCTCTTTTTAATGGCTTCATCAAGCGGAAAAGGGGCTTCCTTTGAAACAGGGTAAAAGCCAGTCATTTGTCAACATTTATACATTGATCTATATGTATAAGCTAATGTAAACTCTACTAACAAAGAACGCGTATTCAGTAAAAACTACATATTTTATTCGTATTTTTTTCATGGTAAAGCAGGCGTGAAGTGTATTAGTCAAATATTTTACTAAATGGTCATCCATTAGCTACGTTACCAATGTGAGGGGTTGGTAAGGTCATACCAAGCACTACGTTTGGTAACAAGGGGAGGTGCGAGGGTTAGTGGAAGTAACGTCACGAGCTTAGATAACATTTAGTAAGTTTCTGATTATAAATTTGAAAAAAGTTTGCGAATTTTGCGAAAGACGGCCCTGCAACGTCACAGGTTAATAATAACTTAATAACTTTGAAAATCACTTTCATGATCTCTCTTTACATTTTTTTTTAATTCTTCTATTTTCCCTGTTTTCAAGGAACTTGCCCTTTTTCCCTTTTTTCTCGATATTTCGCTTAAATGCGAACTGAATGAATAGAACCCAATAAGAAGATCCTGCTACTTTTCGTTGAAAAGTCTACTTTTATATTTTTAGTTTGGAATTCATCTCGTTTGGTTGAAAATTTTACTATTCGGTTGAAATTTGTACTATTTGGTTGAAAATTAAACTATTTTGTTAAAAAGTCATCTTTTTGAAGAAAAATTGAACTACTTGGTGGAAAGTTGAACTACTTTGTTAGAAATTAATTTTGTTTTGCTGTAAATTCATCTCTTTGACTGGAAATTGAACAATTATATTCTCTCTAAATTTGAATCAGTGATAAGTATGCCACTGAACCAAATAAGTAAGGATTTTCACTGATTATTCAATTAATTTTGCTGACTGATCAGTGAAACATAGTTTACTGGAATTTCAGTAACGTTTTCTAATGAGGAAGCAGTGAAGAAACTACTAAGCTTTCAGTGACAAGTCACTAGTTTCCAGTGAATTTTCACTAATTCAAATTTTTAGAAGTAAGTCACTGATTCTCATTCAAAATATACTTATTCGAATTAGGAGAGTTTTTAGAAAATCAATCTTCTTGGTTAAAAAATCATCTTTTAGGTTTAGTGTTGAACTTTTATTGATAATTCATTTTTTTGTTTGTTTGAAGAGTCATTATTTAAGCTTAAAATCCATCTCTTTGGTTGAAAATCTAACTCTTTTGTTGAAAATTGATTTTTTTCAGTTGAAAATTGATGTATTTTGTAAAAAATTTGCCTTTTATGACAGAAAATAAATCTTCTTCGTTGAAAATTCATCCTTTTGGGTTAGAAATGCAACTGTTTGGTTGTAAATTAATCTGTTTTGGTTGAGAATTCAACTATTTTGTTGAAAATTCGACTTTTAAGGTTGAATTCCTGTTTTCTTGATAAGTGAACATTTTTGTATAAAATTAAACTATTTTTTCTATACTTAAATATTTCATGGAACTTCATATTTTTTATTAAAAATTTAACTGTTTGGTTAAAAATTAAATTATCTGTATGAATATTGAACTGTTTGATAAAAAATTGATTTCTTGTTGAAAAATCATATTTTCGGTTTGCAAATTCATATGTTTTGTACTTACTTTTTTTCGCTTCAAAATTTAACAATTTGTTTAAAAATTGATGTATTTTGTTGAAACTTCGTCTTTTTTGGTAGAAAATAAATTTTCTTGGTCGAAAATGAATCTTGCTTATTGAAAATCTATCTTTTTGGTTGAGGATTCTACTATTTTGATAATAATTCGTTCTTTTTCGGTAAGTTCAACTGGTTGAAAATTCTTCTTTTGGTAGAAAATTCATCTTTTGTGGTAGAAAAGTCATCTCTCTTGGTTGAAAATGAACTTTTTTGTTGAAAATTCAACATCCCTCTAAAAGAATCGTCTTTTTGGCTTGAAAGTTCAACTAATTGTTTACGAGTTAAATTATCTCGCGCTACGCGCTCGGATAATTTTTGCTTCGCGCTCGGCTTCTTTCGTTTTTCGCACACCGTACTCTGCTTAGATAAAAAGAATAAATTTATTTTCAAATATTATAAAATTGGCAAAACCTCTACGTTTTAAGTGATTCTTAAATTTGTTCTTATTTTGGATTAAAAAGGAAGTTTATTTACTTAAGGCTCTATCGGCCTTAAGGAACGCATTCTTATTACAATACCCGCACACTTTTTTAAAGTTCAAAGAAAAACGCTTCAATGCTTAAGAAACATTTGGTTTAACTTACTGAAAATGCCACCAAAAAATTAAAAATTCCATTTCTGGTCAAACAGTGTTTGTTTTATTCATGGAAAACTATATTTGAAAAAATTGGGGAAATGCTCTAAATTTTTGAATTTTTATCAAAAAAAGCTGGCTAACGAACTTGCCTTTTTCTTTTAGGGCTTAAAAAATTGTGCCAAAGCTCAATCCAATCTGATCATTTTTTCGAAAGTTATCGTGCCTACAGTCTTCAGAATACAGACAGCGTACAGACTACAGGTAGACAGACAGACACCTTGGTAAAAATCGTTTTTCCTTGCTCCGGGAGTCTCAAAATGTGGAGATATGATGAAAACCGATCTTTCTTTTATGGATAATTTTGTTTCAATCATCTTTTTTCTTATCTTGCATAGTTTGACAGAAAAATTGAATTTTTATTAATTTTTTTATTATGTTTTATGGGGTCAAAATTTGAATTTTCTATATTTCAAGAAAATTCAAACAGTCGTTATGATAATCTTGTAGAGGTTTCAAAAAGTAACGTTTCTCTTCTCCTGACTTGTTTTCATATCGTGCTTGGTTTTGCTTAAAATGTTCATTTTCGTTTTTTTATTCATTTTAAAAATGGTGTAACTGTGATAATTTTCTTCTTTTAGAACTTAGAAAAGTGTACCAAAGCTCAATCCAATCTGATTACTTTTTTTGAAAGTTATTGTGCCTACAGACAGATAAAACGTGGAGATTTGATGAAAAACGACTAAGTCAAATTTTACATAAAAGCAACACCCCTATTTTCGCGAAAAATTAAATCTTTACGTCGACGTGGATAAGATTAGACGCTGATTACTTTGACATGTTGAGGTTCTGGACTCGACTCAATGTAAATTACGGCAATCGCATATAAGGGATGATGTTAATCTTGCAGCCAAGTGACAAATGGTATAGAGTCACCGCCACCTTGTACACGATACACTACGAGGCGATTTACCTGACAGTTATACACACTTCCCCGTCAACGTAACAGATGACGTGCTGCACTCTCTGACAAAATTATCGAATAAAATTATTAATTGTCCTCACTATTCAGTCTGTGTGACTATAGGAAAATGTCAGAGAAGTGCATCCCTTTGAAATATTCAGGAATCACAGTGGTCTCCTCTTCCCCCTTTCTCCCTATTTTCCCCGATTTTTCTTGAAATCCTCTATAATACCTATATTTGAGAAAGAAAAAAGAGAATTTTCGACGATTTGCGCCAAAAAAATGTTGAAACGAAAATCTATCATGATTGATTCAACAGTGTTGCGAAGAAGAAGAAAAAATAGATCTGTTAAGATTTAATTCATAAATCTACTTTTATTTTATTTTCCTGTATAAAATGAGTCCCGAAAATCTTACAATCTTTTTTATTGAATACCAGATTGGCTTGTCTTTACTTGAAGTTGTTTTATATCATACATTTCAAAATTTTTAAATTAAGTCCACAAATGAAGAGTATCAGTACAGAACTAGAACACCAAAAATTGGAAATTTTTCAAAAAAGCGAAAAAACCGTCTGTAAAATCAAAATCACTATTTATATTAAACAAATGTTTACACTAGAGCCGAAGTTTTGTTGAATTGAGGACAAAATAGTTTGATCAAAAAAACGTTATCAAGGTTCGAGGAAATGGATGTGGATGTTGACAATCGCAAAGTGACACTAACCTAAAATTGGACCAACCTTGACTGCGAATTGCGATAAAAAATTCAATTTCCCCTTTTAAAAGTAAAATAAAATCATGCTTCCGAGATATTTATTTTCTGAGTACGGACAAATAAAGTTTGATTAAAAAAAATAAGCCAATAAAATCCACCGGAAATGTTGAGATTAAAATGTCAGTGGTCTTCAAAATCGGATTTGGATATTGATTAAAAAAGGAATTTTTAGTTTGTTGCAAAAATAAAAAATTACTCCGGCGATATGGGGATGCTGAATGAGAATAAAAAATTGAAATCACGATAACACAGTATGACATTCTTTGCTAAAGATCTGAAACAAATTTTTTTTTAATATTATTTTTCTTTATTAAATAATAAAAAATATCAGTGCTAAAACATTGAACAAGATTATTACTGCCTTAAAATCCTAACTAAATTTTATCAAATTTTTTTAATGAATTGTGTTTGTTTTAATTATTGTATAAAAAAAACAATGTTTTGTAAAATTTCTTTTACCTAAATGTGTATTTGATATTTAAGCATTTTTTATGCAATAAAGCCATATTTGATAAAAAGTTTGTTTATCTAGTTATGTACTTTAACCCTATAAATAATCCCCTAAATTTTTTTCTATTTATTGAAATGTTTCAAGAAAATAAAAAAAATTTCATTAGATTCCCAGGAAAATTTAAAATCCTTTTTTATTTAAAAATAATAATTTTGAGACAATATCTAAAAAGATTTTAAAACATTTCATACAATTTTAAAAATTTTCAAAAAATACTGGAAGATTTTAAGGTATTTTTGGCTATTTTTAGAAAATTTAAAGAAAAATTCAAATAATTTTAAAACATGTTTAGAAGGCGAAGAAGTTTTAAAATGATTTCAAAAAATAATGTAAAAGATATTAAAGGCAGATTTTGCAATTTAAAAAAATTGTAAAATTTTATAAAAACTTCGAAAACATTCAAAAATAATTAAAAACTGGTGATTAAAGATTTCAGGGCCGAATTCATTTCCAATGGAACAGGCTGTGCAAGCTTAACTCAGAGAATCATTTCAACGCGAAATATGTTGTTTTTCAAAGGATTTTAGACGACACGTATCACACCGATTTCATGAAAAAAAATTTTTGACAAAATTATGAGTATCTGAATTTAAAAAATTGAAAACGTGGATTACCAAAAAATTGTCAACATTTTCGTTAAAAGTGTGATATTTTTTTACTTATTATAGGTATTAATTTTTTTTCTGGATATAAAAGTATTTTTCGTACTCTTTTGAAATCCGTTGGAAAAATATAAAAAATTCAAAATTGCCAAAATGGCGGTGGTGTTTCTTAAAAATTTCAAACATAATTTTCTCAAAAACCCGAACGGGTTTTCCCCTTGATTTTTTAAAGTTAGTACTAATATCGTAAATATATTTCAGTAGATTTTATCTTGTGTCCGCGTCTAGGAGAGGAGAAAGAATTTTTATTCTTCTGAAAAATGAAAATTCAAGATTTTTGCAAAAAGAAGACGACTTATGAAAAAAGTTGAGGAATCAAACTTAATCCTTAAAAAAAGTTCTACAAAAAAGTCCTCTGGCACTTCTTTCGGTCTTGCGTTATTATTGAACTATTCGCTAAAATATGAATAATAACAATTTTCCGCTGTCATAAATAATCAAGTAGGGTGT
>JAABKJ010013004.1:0-10399 GCA_011634705.1 Andricus grossulariae
TCATTTTTTTTTAGATGACAGTTACTCCCGGTGGGACCCTGCGGTGGTTGTTAACCTTTAGTTTTTATATATATATAACATATAATGATAATTTTTCGAAAATATGTAATATCCTCCTTTGTGTGCCTTTCGTAACTTACCATCAAAAATTAGTGCAGTGTTTAAAATTACGTGTCAGTTTAATGTAAATATTACCATGACTAGATTGTCCTTACCGGCACAAAGGAAGATATTATACATATTTTCGAAAAATTATCATTATATGTTATTACTTATTTATTTTGATTATAGTATTATATTATATGTTACTCTAAGGCGCGAAGACGCGTTACTTGCAGATGTTATGCGACTTGAAACTACACCTTGTGACAGGAGCACGGCAATTTCTCTCTCAATTTTCAATTTAAAAAAAAAAAAAAAAAAAAATTTCGAAAAAATCGCGAAGTTCCCTCCAGTAAAATTGCCTTTAGAATATGTGGGTAAAATATTACATTACACGATGCATTTTTGTAGACATATTATGGATCTAGCAAAAAGCCGAGTCGTTTTAAGAGCCTTGTAATTTAAACTATCAACTTAGGAATGTCCGAATTGACCCAACATGTTCGAAATTACCCCGATTGACCATAGTTTCCATAATTATATTTTAAGATATAAATGTTCGTTTTAAAATATTCTTAGGAAAATTTTTAAGTCCACTTGCTAGTGGTAGAATAGGAGTTACGATCCATTCAACAATGTTTTCGAGACTCGCTCTAACGATAGCGATTCGGTATTGCGCATGCAGAAAACAATTTGGTCCACCTGAAAAAGAGGAATGGCCGGTTATAGAATATCAAGTGCAGGTATTTTTGAAACTCACTTTTGAGTCTCTTTTACAATATTATCTCTGAGCTACTTTAAAAAAATTGATAAAAATTACAGCAAACACGACTCTTTCCTCATTTGGCAGCTTTGTACGCCTGGACAATATTTGGGTACAATCTTCTCAGAATGGAAGACACAGAATTGAAAAATTCAAAAAACCAAAAAAGTGCGATTGCCAAAAATTTGGAAATGCATGCATTATCATCAGCAGTAAAACCTCTTTCAACTTGGACTACCCAAAATATTATTCAAGATTGTAGAGAAGCTTGTGCCGGTCATGGTTATCTAAAAGGTACAATATACACTCAACTCCTGATATGAAAATGGTTTTGGATATGTCTTGCAGTGGCCTTGATCGTGAATTGGGGGAATCCAAACGTAAACAGGCAAGGCCACTTTAATCATTGCTGTTGGATTTGGACGTATGACGCAACCTGATGCAACTAACGCGGTGAGAGTGAGACCCTCGAGCTGTTTGTCACGCTTGAATGAGCACTGCCTCTCTTTCGGTCTCGCGGCTCCTCTCATCGCGGAACTGCGAGGGCCATCAGTCCTAGGAATATCGTAAACTGGGAGTTTTTATATCGGGAGTTGAGTATATAGATAATCAAACGTTATTGTTGGAAATCTTCTTTATATGCAATGATTTTTATTAACAATAGCAAATTTTGACGAAAACGACTAACGCAACATAAAAAATACTTGCTTAAGATTGTCAATTTATTTACAAATGTAATGTTTTTTATTTAAATAACCGATTACCGGTGAAAATTGTTTTCACAAACAAAAATTGTTCCAAAATTCTTCATTGAAATCTATACCGGTTTCAGGTGAGAGACGCGAGAATAAACTAAAATTGTTCAAAAAATTGGAATTTTCTTTGAAATCCAATTTTTTTTAAATTAAAAGTACTGCTTTCCGGTATAAAACACCAACCAAACCTAAAATTGTACATACAAAAATGGTCTATTTAATTATTCTGATTGATATGGTAAAGAATAATGATAACCTGAACATTCTTATGTTTTTTTAAATCTAAAGTACCGCAATAAACACTAATATAAAATTTAAAAAATTGTTCCCAATTGTAAATCATGTTTGAAATTTCATTATCTGTTTTCAAAATATCCCATATTCGATGAAAACGTTTAACATAACTTTAAATTGTAAAAAAAATTGTAATCTTCGGTGATGTATATATATATATAATAAATATTTCAACGAAGATTAAAATTTTCCGGTGAAAAATGCGAACACAACCTACAATTATTTAAGATTGTGAATCTTCTGCTAAAACTGATGTTTCTTGTTCACAATAACCTATTTCCGGTGACAAATTTTAACATTTAACCTCAACTTGTTCAAATTCGTCTTTGAAATCTATAACGGTTTCCGGTAAATAACGCGAGCATAACCTAAAATAGTTCAAAAATTTGTTAATTTCTTTGAAATCCAATGATTTGTTATTAAAATAACTGATTTCCGGTATAAAACACTAACAAAACCATAAATTGTGAACCAAAAAAAAAAAAAATCTACGAAAAACACTAAACTAACAAAACAGAATAAAAAATTGTTCCAAACTTTAATCTTCTTTGATATTTAATTATTTTTTTAAATTACCAATTTCTATTGAAAAGCGTTAACTTAATCTTAAATTGTTCCAAAATTGTACATAGCTTAAGGTATTTCTCGTGTCAGCAATCAGCTGTCTGGGAAAAAAAAATTCTATGATTTTAGGAATTGAAATGATATTATCAGTCATGTATCATGAAAAAAAAACATCATTTTGTATGAAAAAAGTTTAGAGCTCAAAAAAATAATTATTTGAACAATAGTTTTTGTAAGTGAATTTTTTCTTTTTGTTTCTTCTTACGAATTTTTTAAAAATGGTTGAATTTTAAAAAATCATGGCATATTTTTTCAGGAAAAACTATACTGTTTAAAATTTTGAAAATAAGTGAATAATCTTCAAATATAGTTATTTGCTTAGAAAAAAATTCCTTTTAAAAAATGGTTTCAACTATTTCAGCCATAGAAGATATTACTTTGAAAATTAGAAACAGTGAGAAACCTGCCTGTGAAAAACGTGAAATAAACTGTAACTGTGCAAAAATAGGAAATCTTGTTTGAGCTGTAATTATTTTTTTCATACCAATTTTTGATGGATAATGTTAACGTAACCTACAGTTGTTCAAAAATTATAAACATTTCAAATCTAATGATTTTTATTGAGAAATGTAAATTTCTGGTATAACCGAAAAACGGAAATTGTTGAAAATTTTTTTATCTCTAAAATCTAATAATTTTGCACTAAAAATAACCAGCATTTGCAGTATAAAACGTAAATATAATCTAAAATTATTAAAAATTTTGGACCTTGATGATGATTTTTGTTTGAAAATTCTAACTTCCGGTGGAAAAGAAAACAAAACCAACCTAAAACTAGCAGTGAATTCGATTTCGAGTGTTTCCAGTTTGTTTGTATTTATAATTATATGGTGCTCATTTCACGTGCACTTTGCTTCCCGTTAGCAAATGTATTTGCTTCATCATAGAGGAAGTATTAGTGAGTGTTTTAATAATAGACAAACCAAAGTCTTCATTTTGATCAAGTTAAAAATAGAAATTTACAAAAAATACATTACAAAATTATACAACAAAATTTTCAAATACAAAGACAAATCAGACAAATCAAATTTTGTATTCGAAATTATAATTTTTCGAGCTAAAAAGCGAAAGTAATAGTTCTGTCGCGTCCTATCCCTTTCTCAGCTTTATGGTTTATTTACAAAAATTGTCAGAATTATTCTATTTGAAAACTTATGATCAAAAAGTCTTTTCTATTCATGCGTCAACTTTGAATTATGTCGATGAAAAAAGTTTTTTCGTTTGAAACAGATGTTTCAAATATTATAAATTTGCATAACTTCCTTAATCTTCAATAAAGTGTATTAATGTTATAGGTCAATCGATTTGCTTCGAATCAAAGAATCTTTTCTGTTCTTGCATCAATTTTGAATTATATTAGTGAATAAAGTTTTACTATAAAAAAAAACGTATTTTCAAATATTATGCATAACCATGGCTTTCTTACTCTTCAATAAAATGTATTGATACTATAGGTCAATCGATTCGTTTCAAATCAACACATCTTTTCTATTCTATTTGGGAAAATGTTTTCATCGCAAAGCTTCCTCTATGAGGAAGCAATAATAGACATTTTAGTTCTATGTTAGAACTTTATTCTTTTAAATTAATTTTGTTTTAAATACTAATTTCCAGCAAAAAAACTAACATTAACATGTATAATATTTTCAATAATTTATTAGAAGAACCGAATGTTTTAAATTAACTGCGCAAGAGTATTAAAAAGCACAAACGTTTCTCAACTTGCGTATGTTTTCTGTGATTTTTCTTATTAAAAGGGATTATTTGTAGATTTAATTCTAAAAATTTCAAACTTAAGATACAAAACAACTTCACGTAATGAAAAGCCAATCAAGTTTCAAACAACAATGTTTGTGCGACTTTCGAGATATGTCGTTATACCACTTTTTTGTATAGAATAAATAAAAGTACATTAATTAAAAAATATATTTAAATGTCTTCAGCCATTTCTTTTCTTTTAAAACTTTTTCAGCATCTCGTTTTGGTGAAATTAGAGACGCAAATGATGCAGCTATAACTTATGAAGGAGAAAATACAGTTTTGATTCAACAAGCAAGTCACTGGCTTCTGAATCAATATGAGAATTTTCAAAAAGGAAAGGGGATTGAATCTCCCTTAGAAACTGCAAAATTTATTCCAAATTCTGGATACATTCTCTCTCTCAAGTTTCATTTTTCTACAGTCGAGGAGACTTTCAAACTTGACCGTACTTACATAGCAAGAATTAAAAATTTAGATTTTACACTAAAAATTAGTATTAAAATAAACCAGTTTGTAATAAATTACAGATCTTCTGCTGATGCTGAAGTGGCTAATTTTCTATTACCTGAAAAAAACATATGTTCATGTGAAGAATATGAAGAAAAACGGAAGTAGTTCTTTTGAAGCGAGAAATAATTCTCAAACCTACTTTGCACGAACACTTTCCTTGGTTTATGCAGAGGTATACTATCAATTTGTGATAAAATTTAGAACGGTGAAGAATCCAACATAAAATTTAAACTATATAAAAAATTAATTTTTGAAATCCTTCTAAAAAATGTACAGCACGCAGTGGTTGAAACTTTCATCACTCGGATCCAAGATCGAGTCTTTGAAGACTCAGAACGTAAAATCTTAACAAAATTGTGTGCATTATTTGCTGCCTGGTCGCTTGAAAAAAGACTGGATGATTTTTACGTTGGTGGATATGCATCTGAAAATTCGAAACTCCAGTTTCTAATTCGAGATGGTATAATTTCAATAAGCAAAGATTTGGTAAATGAAGCTGTGGCTTTGATTGACGTCCTCGCACCTCCAGATTTTGTTGTTAATTCTCCTCTAGGAATGTCTGATGGGAAGGTGAATTTGTTTTAAATTATTTAAACAATTAAAAAATGGGTGTTTATATCACATAAAATGATAAACTGTTTATATTTATTTTCAGATTTACAAACATTTGGAGGACATTCTTTTCAAAGATCCAAAGAACTTTCAACATCCATCGTGGTGGAAGGAAATACGATCTAATTTGTAAAAAATGAAACTGATAATAATTTTTGTTTTACGCTGTCCAAAAATATCACCCTAATGAATCAGAAAAAAATTCGAACAAGAATTTTTGAGTGTCAAAACAAACAAAAAGTTTTATTTTTGAAATATAACCAAATTTGGATAAAAATGACCGTGAAAGTCTATATTCATCTGAGAAGTTAAATGTTCTAATTGAACACAAATTAAGTCCCTTTACTGGCCTTACACTATCAAAAGCTATTACCTTAATGCATCCGGAAAAAGTTAGAAAAAGAATTTTCCAGCGACGTTAATTTTCTGATTGAACCCAAATTATGTACCATTTCCGGTATTCCGCCATCAAAAACTATTACTCCAATGAGTCAGAAAAAAATTAGAAAAAGAAATCTCGAGTGTCGGAAGACAACAAAAATTACAAAATATAACCGAATTTGAATAAAAATGGCCGTGAAATTCCGCTATTGAACCTAAACGTGAAATTTTCTAATCGAATACAAATTGAGTCTATCTTCTAGTCTTCCATTATCAAAAATGATTATAAAAATAAATCAGAACAAAATTAGAAAAAGAATTTTTGAGTGTCGAAAGAAAAAAATGATAGATCTGGAATATATAACCAAATTCGGATAAAAATGACAGTGAAACACCGCTCTTAAATCCAGACGTTAAATTTTCTAATTGAACCCAATTATGTACATTTTCTGGTCTTCGACTATTAAAAACTATTACCATAATGATGATTTTAGACACAAAAAAACGATTTTTCGAAAAAATGGGCAAATTTTCAACGAAAGAGTTGAAATTTTTTTTTGACAAAGTTTTTCAACTTGTACTGAAGTAATTTAATTTTCAACTAAAATGACGAATCCTTTAAAAAATGCTTTTTCATAAAGTAGTTCAACTTTTACCCAAGCAGTTGAATTTTCAATTTAGAAACATCAATTTTCAACCAAAAATAAAATATGTAGTTATGTTTTCAGTTTAAAAAATTAATTTTTCACCAAAAAAAAAAGAGTTCTCAACAAAGCAGTTAAACTTTCAACAAAATAGTTAAATTTTCAACAACAAAAAAGATTACTTATTAGCGCAAAATTGGTGAATTTGCAAGCAGTTAATAAAAATTTTAACTAGTAATATAATTGTCAGGAGGAAAAAACTAAAAAAACAAATAGAAATACAAAGTAAATAAATTACTAGCATCAATATTATATTACGAAACGTTTATAAAAAGAAGAAAATTATACAGTGATTGATATTTTGGTGATGAAAAAAAAAAGAAAAATAG
This sequence comes from Andricus grossulariae, assembly GCA_011634705.1. Classification (NCBI taxonomy): domain Eukaryota; kingdom Metazoa; phylum Arthropoda; class Insecta; order Hymenoptera; family Cynipidae; genus Andricus; species Andricus grossulariae. Next base: position 6,836 of record JAABKJ010013004.1, read on the forward strand.
TATTATTTAAGGGCTCTTTCTTTGGAAAAAGAAGTATTGTCTTATTTTATTATCTTTTTGGTTGAAGATTATTCTCTTTTGCGGAAAATTGAACTATTTCGTTAAAAATTAGTTTATTGTTTGGCTGAAAATGAACTATTTCATAACTAAAATTTAACTATTACATTTCTAGTTGAAAATTTCTCCTTTTTAGTTAAAAATTTAACTATTTAACTTGAAAATTAATGTGTTTTTTGAAAATTCGTGGTTTTTGGTATAAACTTAATCTTCCTTGTTCAAAATTCATCTCTTTGGTTCAAAAATGAACTATTTTGTCGAAAATTCGTATTTTTTATTGAATTCGATTGCCGTTGATTCAAATTCAAATCTTTCTTGGTTGACATATCATCAATTACACTTTTCGTTGAGAATTAATCTTTTTTGGATCAAAATTCAACTGCTTCGTAGAAAATTCGTTTTTTGGCTTGAAAATTCAACAATTTGGTAGAAAATTAATCTATATAGTTGAAAATCAACTTTTTTTCAAATTCAATTGTTTTGTAGAAAATACCTATGTTTTGTTGGAAAATTCATATCTTCGTAGAAACCATCTTTTTGGGAAAAAATGCAACTGTTTGGTTGAAAATTCATCTGTTTCGTTGAGAATTCCACTGTTTTGGTAGAAAATTCAACCGCCTGGTTAAAAATTAAGCTATTTATTTGAAAAATTAACTACTCTGTAGAAAATCAACTTTTTTGTTCAAAATTCACAGTTTCGGGTGGAAAATTCATTTGTTTTATAAAAAATTCATCTGTTCTGTTGGAAATTCGTCTTTTTGGGTACAAAATTATCATTCCTTTTTGAGAATTCATTTTTTTTCGCTGCAGATTCAACTTTTTTGTTGAAAATTCTTTTTCTCCATGGGATCTTGCTGGGTGACTTTCGGTCAGAAACTAGAAAGCCAGCAAATTTTATTTGTCAGGAAAAAGTCAGAGATTTAGAAAAAAAATCTTGCAAAAGTCAGGGAATTTCTATAAGAGGTATTTCAAATAGCTGTCAAGGATAGCAAATTTGAAATTGTTTCATTCTATTTATAACGGATTCTATGTTGAAAATATTACACGATTAAAATTCAGGTCTTAGAATATAAATAGTCAGGGAAAATGAAAAATTGATCAGAAAAAAATTATGGAATTTTGAAAATTATGTTTTGCAGCTGCCCTGAAATAATATTCTTGTTAGTGATTTGTTTGCCTTGAATTTATATTTCTTTTTTTGCAGTTGTTTCCACCTGACGATTATATTTTCAGTGAACATTTTTATTATTTGGATGCAAATTCAACAATTTTGTTCAATTCATCCTTTTTGGTTGAAAATTCCTCTTTTTGGGTTGAAAATTCAACTTTTTCGGTATAAATAAAAAAATGCTAATATAACCGAAAAACATAATTTGTTGAAAAATTTTTAATCTTTGAAATCAAATACTTTGTGATTGAAAATACCCATTTCCGGTATAAAATGCTAACATAATCTAAAATTGTGGATATCGGGAATATTAATGATGATTTTTATTTAAAGAAAAACATTTCTAGTAAAAAAAGTAACACAATCAAAAAATTCAATAAAAATTAAGTCTTCGAAACTTTGTGATTTTATATTTAAATTCTAAAAAATAAAATATTTTGCAGCGAAAAGCACTATTATGAAACATGTATAATATTAAAAATAATTTCTTAGATAATTTGCAAGTTTTAATTTAACCACGCAAGAGTATTAAAAAGTAAAAAGGTTTTACACAACAATGTTTACGAGATTTTGGAGATATATCGTTACACCACTTTTTTACAGTGTAGGATTAGAAAACACTGTCTTCAAACGTCTTCTTAGATTTAAAATGAAGAAATTATTAATTATATTGGTTTAAAAGTAAGATTTTATTTGGAAAAAAATGAAATGCCCACTTTGAGGAGACGTATACGTACAGGTATAAATTTGGACCACACTATTCTCGCACTGATTCAAGACCCTTTTTTTAAATGCGAAAATCTTTGAAAAATGGCATTTTTGAAAATTAAAAAAAAAATCCACTTTGTTGTTAAACAAAAAAGTGTTTGTGTATAAAAAACAAAGTTCATTGTCAAGAAAAACGTGATTCCATTATGCCATGTTTTTAATAAATATCGAGTAAACGTGTGTTTAATTCCATAAGTGTTTGTCAATTTATCATGCTCTTTTTTAACTGTATCATTATATTCAAAATCAAGATTATATACTTTATCTATCTAATGCCAGGCATTATATATAATGCATATGGATTATATAAAATGCCTAGGCAATGTATATAATATGCATTCGATTACATACTTTGCTTGAAATAGCCAGGCATTATATATAATGCAGACACGGAGAAAAATGAAAGGTCAGTTGGACCATCTAGACGTGTAGACAGACTATATTGCAGGGTCTACTATAGGACACCCCTTGAAGATGGCTAAAGCGACTATATCTAGAAGGTTAAAACAAGAGGTTCAAATCGATCATCTGAGAGCGCCGACTTGGTGTCATCTCGAACTGTCGACTCAAGCGTCATAGAGAGTCGAACCGATCATCACAGAGGGCGGACTGATCATTATGAAGGGTCGAATCGCTCATCATTAAGGGTCGATTTGGTTATATCATATTGGTCTACTTGATCTCCTCGAACAGGCGACCTGGCCATCTTGGGCAGTCGATTTGATTATTCTACTTTCTATATTTGTTGTCCTTCTCTTCCTTATTTCAGTCTCTCTCTTATAAGAGACTGGAAATTATAAAATTAAGTTGAACCTATAAAACCTGAAAATTTACATGAAATACATGAATTCTGGAAGCGTTTTTTATTCTTTGTGAAGAGTGAGGCGTATGAGACATAATTTGCTATGCAAAAACAGTGCACATTGACAATATATTTTTTGGAGCACGAGAGGCTAATGACACGGCACGGTGTCACACTGAATTGTAAGACTTCAAACATTGAAGTGCATTCAGAAACCAATATCCCACTTCTCGTCACTTTCTGCATCATCAATGAATGCTGAAATTTTTTGCACGTTTTCAATTTGAAACGATACGTTGACAACAAATTGATAGCTGAACGTCCAGTTATGCCTTTATCCTAAATCCCTTGGAAGCATCAAATTTGACGTTGCAAATTCTTATGCACTTCACTCTCCACGGATGTTCGAAATATCGAAAAGCAGTTCAAAATGATGCAAAACATGTTGAAGTTCAATAAACAGCAAATGTGACGCTGAACGGCTCAATGACATTCACTCACTCCGAAAATGCTCTAGAAACTAGACCACGGTGCTCTCAATCCCAACTCTCACTGCACGCATCGCGTCGACAACCGGATCGGTTATAAGGTTGGCGCGCTTATTTGAAATGATTAAATGTTAAAAGCAATTGTGTACAACAAATAATAAGAGTAAAATTATTAAAAATAATTCTTTGCTCACAAGGAAGACGTATAAAGTGAAATTTAATTATTTATTAGATTTTCTCCTTAAAAATAAATGATCGATTTTAATTTTAAAGAAAGGAAT
>JAABKJ010013005.1:0-10399 GCA_011634705.1 Andricus grossulariae
CCACATTACTTCGCTGTGACGTCACCAATCGAGTAAAGACCAACTTAGATTCTTCTGAACGAACGTGTAAGTCGCAAGTTCCCGCGCGGGTATTGGGGAAAATATTTTATTGTGGTAGTGTATAATTTTATTGCGACTCACAACTAAATATTCAGCATGGTTTAACTTTAATTAAATGCAACAATCGACTTTTTAAAAAACCAACTCTCTGATTATTCCTATTTTCATCTTAAAATGTTCTTAGGGTTACATGCAATCACAATTAATAAAAAAAAATCAATTAAGACAAATTTTATCCAATATTTACCATACAACCTTATGGAGATTTCTTAATTTCTTAGTAATTAAATACAAAAAATGAGTTTTTCAACGAAAAAAAAAACCTTTTTGATTGTTTTCATTTTCGTCTTGATATATTTATGAGGTGACAGACGACCACATTCAAAAAAAATATATATATATTACCAAACAAATGTTCGTGGGATGCCATATTACCATGAAAAATAAAAAAATCCCATTTACTTGAAGCTTTTACTTCAACTTGGATTAGCCCCACCGTGGTTATAATGGTATTTTTCTAAAAAAAATTAAATTTTCTGAAACTTTGTAAACAAAATTTAATGTTTCACAATTTAAATTAATAATAACTGATTTTCTCGGGAAGAAGAATCGTTACAACTTGACCTTGTTCAATTTTTATTGATAAATCAATTATTATCGAATAAACTTACTTGTTTTAAACATTTTGGTTGAAAAATTGTTTTTTAATTATGTCAATTTTTTCAATATTCAATCTTATCTACTGAAATTTATTGCCATTGAGGTAAATAGTTCTTTAATAATAAAGGCAACAATTCTGTTCTTAACTTTTTGAACGAATGTTTTCAAAATGACAAAAGGATCATAACTCCTTGACCTTGTTATAAGTATATATCTATTAAAAAAAATTAAGAATTTTCTGCAACTGTTTTTTTTTTGTAAATAAAAATCTTTTTGTATTCAAATATCAACAATGATATTTTTCGTGCGCATACATTTTTCTTTTGTTTGAAAATTCAACTATTTGGTTGAAGATTTACCGTTTGGTTGATATTTTGATGTGAAATATCTGAAATTTGCAAAAAAATTTTTGAATTCTCTCAAGAATCTTAGGAAAATTATAAATACATAATCTTGAAAACAAATGAACAAATAAGCCTAAAAATAAATAGTTATTCAAAATATTTCTGTTCAATTAAAAATTATTTTTCACTTCAAATTATAATTTGCCTAAAATTGTTTTATCTCTTTTGATTAAAAAATCTTTTCTGGTAGAAAATATAACAATCTTTTTGAAAATTCGTCTTTTGTATGAACTTAACTTTTTTTTATTTAAAATTCAAATATTTTTTAGTTTTAATATCAAATATTACATTTTTCCTGAGGATTAATGTTTTTTTGTTAAATATTCAACTATTTGGTTGAAAAACTACTTTTTTTTAAATTCATTTTTTTTTTTTTGGTTGAAGATTCATCAGTTTAGTTGAAAATTCGACTTTTTTGGTAGAAAATTAATCTTCTTAGGAGAAAATTGATGTATTTGGTTGAAAATTCAACTATTTGGTAGAAAATGAATTTTTTTCAAAATTCCTATTTTTTACTAAGAAATGTAACTGTTCTGTTGAACATTCTTCTCGTTTGGAAAGTATTTATTCTTTTTTTGTTAAAAGTACAACTGGTCTAAAATTAACCTTTTTTTGGTGAAGATTCACCTATTTCGTACAAATTAATCTTATTTTGATGAATTCAACTGTTTTTGATTTGAAGTCGAAATATTTTTGGATCCCGAAAAATAAAATTCCCGATACGTTAAATTCCAAATTGGGAAATTCCCAAATAATAAAATTTCCTAGTAATAAAATTCCCGAATTAGAAAATTCCCGAAAAATAAGATTCCCGAACAGTTTATAATATAACCGAATTGGAAAATTCCCGAATAATAAAATTCCACACAGTTTATAAACAATTTAAATTCTTGTTATAAATGTTATTTATTTATTAAAAATACAATAATCAAATATTGTTATTGAAAATAATTTTTATTGTTTAAATTTTCTAAAAGTATTGTTTGAATTCAAAATAACAATAACTGAAGAAAATAAATTTTCGTCCAGAAATATATATTTTTCAATTATTGTTGTTTAAATTAGGGAATTTTATAATTCGGGAATTTTCTAGTTCGGATATTTTATAATTCGATAATTTTCTGGGGACGACTGAAAAATCCTAAAAGATAAAATTGCCAATACTGTAAAATTCCGGAATAATAAAATTTCCGAATATTAAAATTCCCAAATAATCAAATTTGGGAATTATAAAATTCCCGAACCGTTTATAATATTACCGAATTGGGAAATTTCCCACAGTTTATAATATTACCGAATGCAAAAATTCCCGAATAATAAAATTCCTGACAGAAAATTGCCGACTTATAAAATATCCGAACTAGAAAATTTCCAACTAAAAAATCCCCGAAATTGAAAAATAAATTTTTTTTAGTTATAAAATTAATTAAATTATTACAATTAAAATTATATTAGAATTAAACATTTTTTTATTGAAAAAATGGTTAATTGTTTATATTCGGGAATTTACTAGTTGGGATATTTTATAATTCGGTAATTTTCTGCCGGGAATTTTATTATTCAGTAATATTATTATTCAGTAATATTATTATTCAGCAATATTATAAGCTGTCGGGAATTTCATTATTCGGAAATTTTCCAATTCGTTAATATTATAAACTGTTCGGGAATTTTCTAATTTGTGATTTTTATTATTCGGAAATTTTATTAGAGAATTTTATTATTCGCTAATCTTCCAATTCGGGAATTTTACAGTTTCGGGCATTTTATTTTTCTTGATTTTTCAGTCATCCCAAAAAAATGATCCATTCTAACAATAAGCAACTAAGTTAAAAATTCCCTCGCTTTTGTTTATCAATGCATTACTCTATCATGTTTTCATTTGTTTAATACTCCTGGCATTTGTTGTCATCTCAAATGACACAACTGGCCCTCCTTATTACCCCTGCTAAATTGTTCTTTCAACAAAATTTCTTTAATATCCATATATTTATGCACGATAATGCCCAAAATAATACACACTAGAAAAGCGAGAGTACATTGACACAGAGAAGCACTCAAACGAAATGTGTTCACAAACAGATAAGTACCAACCAGTATGAAAAATCAGCTTTTCCGTGGTATCACCTTGATAAAATCTTGGAACGCAGTCGAGTTGAGACTGCAATTCATTGAAGAAAAAAGGCGAGAATATCTGATTGAGGCGATGACGCCTGTTACGAGACTCAAGAAACACTGGATCGACACTATAGAACTCTAGTCTCTAATAGCACCTCTCTCTAGCACTGATGCGACTGTAGTAAGGCACGTTTTACACCCGCGCGAAAAAGACTCAACCAGGAGTCGTAAAAGGTATAAAAAAAAGGGGTAAAAAATTTCATTCAAGATGAAAGAAGCCGGAATCCCCCAAAGAAAAACTCTTTTTCTTCACTAAAAACATAGGCCTATTCGCATGCGTACGCAGAGGCATACAAGCGGCACTTACGTATTTCGGTCATGTGCAGAGTAGAAATAGTAGGAATAAGGATAGAGTTGTAGAAATAAAAGAATAAAAAGGGTGGTAAATAGAATTGGACTGCACCGGTTTTTGGCAGAATCTGATGTGATTTCTGTCAGATTGGCCTGATCATAATCGCTCAAGGGAGCGAGTGGAAACGGTGTGTATGAGTCAGACGAGTGGTGGAGGAGAGAGGGATAGAAAATAGAGGGTACGATTGTGGGTGGATGGTCGAGTGACTAAGGCAAGGGAGAGGGAAAGTGAAAGAGAGAGGGAAAGTTAAGGTGTGGGTGGTGAGAAAGAGAATGAGAATAAGAAAGAGAAAGCAAATGAGGGTGAGAAAGAGAATGATAATTGAAATGAGAAGTATCTATGGGGTATCAAAAGAGCGGGTGTTTACGAGTGACGAGAAATGTCTCTTATTTCGCGAACGAGGAGCGAGTCACTGAGTATAAAGAGAAAGAGTATCGTGGTCACATCGTGGCCGTGGAAGTGAAGAGGCGCTAGCCTCGCCTTCGAAGCCTCGTTACGATGGTTACACCCAGTTACGTAGGAGCAAAAAGTAAACTGGATTCAACTTGATTTTTGAATGAGAAATCAAAAAGCTGGGATTGAAAGAGAAAAGAGTATAGATTTTTGATGAAATGTTATGTTACTCGTACGTAACTACGTTACGTTTATGTTATGTAACACTGTTATATATCTGTTACATAACAATCTGTCACATAATACTATTATATACAGCCTAAGATTGTCAAAAAAAGAATTGGGTAGGACCTAAGTTATTTATTATATTATCAATAATATATGGTACTTAAAAAAATGTAAAAAATAAATTAAGTAACCCTTGCGAAAATATATTATGGGAAAATCAGTATAGGCCTATAACGATTTTCCTATAATGAATTTCCCATAATGCTTTTGCGATTATAGGAAATATTAAATAAAATCTTTATATAGAAAGAGATTCTAGGATAATTTGTATTGGAATAAATAACAGAAAAATATTGAAGGAATTAATGTAAACGGTAGAAAAACTACAAACGAACGATTTACGCTAGACCACTCATAATCTCATACGGAAGTATATAAAAATAGCTATCCCTTAAATCTTGTGATTTTCTTTAAATTTTACTTTTTTAATTCCTTCATATCTCTTGAAATCGTTGAAATCTCTTAAAATAAAATTTATTTTATTCCTTTAAATCCATTAAAATCTTTGTAAATTCTTAAAAATCCATTAAAATAAGTATAAATAATTTAAAATTTTGTAAAATTTCTTAAAATACCTTAAAATCCCTTGAAATGCTTGGAATGGCTAGGCATCCTTTGAAATTTTATTTTATTTCATTTTTTTTTTTGCAAAGTTCTCTAGAAATCCCTTAAAATCGAGCTTGAAATCTTTATAAATTCTACAAAATTCTTCAAAATCTCTTGAAATTTTCGAAATCTCTTAAAATTCTTAAAAATCTGTTAAAATAGCCCAACATATTTTAAAATCCCGTAAATCCTTTAAAATCATTTGAAATCCTATAAAATCCCTTGAAATCTTTGAAAATCCTACAAAACTTATGACATTCGTTGAAAATTTTAAAATCTCTTGAAATTCTTTGGAATCTTTTAAAATACATAAATACCTCTCTAATATAAATTAAATTAAACTTATAAAATTCTATTTTAAAAATTCAAATCCTTACAAATCTTTGAAATTCCTGGAAACATTGAAAAAATTTGAGATTCAATAAAATCCTTTATATTTTATAAAATTCCTTGAAATACCTTAAGATTCCTTTACATTTTTTGAATTGCTAGGAACACCTTGAAATTTAATTCCAATTCATTTATTTCCCTAAGTTTTATAACTTGTAAGGTTTTTTAAATGTCTTTTCTCAACATGAATTATTTTTAATCAATATTAGTTTTACATATTTTTCAATTGTTTAAACAATTTCTATTCTATAATTTTTCAACGAATGTTAAAGAGTAATATTTTTCAAGGATATTTTGCACTTATTTAAACAATCTTCATTTATTTAAACAATTTTTCCGCTTTAAATCGCGAAAAGTTATTATTTTCTGGAATTATTAGGCAGTTAATAATAAAAAAATTAACAAATAATTAATTAGGGTATAAGCTCTGAGATAAGAAAATACTGAATAGAAACTGTATTTAACAAAAAATTTTACCTTCAACATTCATTAACTGCGTCATTAATTCCAGAAAATAGTAATTTTTAAAAATTCATAAGGGAAAAAATTGTTTAGACAAATTGAAATTGTTTAAATAATTGCCAAATATATTCAGCAAGAAATATTACTCATAACATTTATAAACTGTATCATTCGTTATGACAAATAATTACCTTTTACGATTTACAGCGAAAAAAGTGGTTTTTACAAATGATAATTGTTTAAACGATTCACAATTAGTTAAAAAATACTTAAAAATTTGTCACTTATTGAATAAAAATAAATGATGTTGAATTTTTTTTCTAAAATGCCGACTTTAGCATGAATTTTACATAAAACTGCTATTTTGCATTTTTTGGGACATTTTCAGGGCGCAATATAAGGAGGTTGGGAGGGGGGTCAAATCAAAAGTTATTAGGTCGAAATTATTCCTTGGACATTATTCAGAAAATGGCTACACTTCAATTTACAAAATGTTATCAACAAGTACGCCTTTTTCCATTTTTTCGAAAAGTGATTTTTTTTCTTCGAAAAATGAATAAATTGGGGAGGACCCATCGCCAAAAATCGAAAGTCAATTTTTTAGACCACCCCCAAGACGATTTTTGAATATAAAATGCTAAACTTTGTTCAAGAATCTGCAAACATTTTTTTTTCAAAAATCTGCTTGGATACCCCTGAATACTTTTTTTTTAAATTCTGGCTAAAATCAGGAGTCATTTTGCCAACAAAAGAAACACTTTTTAAGCGCGTTATTTGAGAGAGAAACAAAAATTTTTTTGGACCACCCTAATGTTTAAGTATAAAGTTAGTATATAATTATGATGTTTATATAAAGAGAATTTGACCGAATATCAAAAAACAGCCATCTCGATACCTATCAATTTTTCGAACAAAAATATTTGATCAGAAAGTCTACTAGTTATAATATGATATTGTAATTCCTGTGGTCTAAAAATATCCATTAAAATCTACATTTCTGGACTCGTTGACACATAATAATTAAATTAAAACGATTCGGCTAACGGACAATAAAGAGAGGGTATAAGGCTGTGTGATAAGTACTGCTCTTGCTACTTTTTTTCATTATTATAACGTAGGTTTGCTATCTATATTGTGTAAAATATAAAAATGTAGAATGAAAATTTTAGCTTTTCACTAATATTTTAATATTTCTAAACATCATAATTCGTTTTTATAAATCAACTTCTACAAGTAAATAGTTCTAGAACTAGTAAATAGTACTAAACCAATTATCAGAGACCTCGTCTTCTTTTTAATTTGTTTAGAATTAAGTTTTGTAATTTTAAAATATTAATAATAACTCTACTTTCACCAAATTTGATGATAAATTAAAAAAACAATATTTTTATTGAAATAGACAATATTATTTAGTATATTAATTAAAATCACTATTATTTTCACGTTTTGTTAACTAATTATATAAGAAAAACGATAATACTGAAATAAAATAATAACCAAAAGCAAAAATATTAGTTTAATTGAAAAAGGCGCAACATTAGCTGTTTAATTTTATAATAAGTTTTTGTATCATACATAATGTCACCTATACAATCGCACCTGTAATATACATGCAGAATCGGAACTCATCGACTTCTTAAATGAACATATAGCTACAAAGGAAATAAATTAGTCATAGTTTCTAGTTTGTAACAATGAAAACCAATATTTTTCCTCTGAGAAACCTGTAGAACATTCCACATAACTTACATTAGTTCGAACAACTTTGCTACACACTCCTTTATTTATAAATAACGTCTATCGATCCTTAGTACATATATATGGTCTATTATGGGCAATGTGTTTCTCCAAATATACCTTCTAATATCTAAATTTTTTAAACTAATTTCTATTGATTCATACATAAAAAAAATATGTAGATGGAACGAACTTATCGAAAATCTCGCACTCAGTGTCTTTGACTACCTGATTGGTTGCGTACTGCGTGAATATGAATTTAAGTGGCTGTTTTCAGTTTATCCTTTTCAATTTTCGAGAATTATTTAATCGCAATTTCCAAATGAGGAATTTTAATTTTGAAAAGGTATTTCTAAAAGAGACCATTTAAATTGTGAATGATTCTTTAGTAATAAATACAACAATTCTGTGCTTAACTTTTTAACCAACTGTTTAAAAAATGACAAAAGGATTCTATTCATATCCTTGATAACATTTACTTCTAAATATTTCTAAACATTATTCATGGCAGAAAAAATTTTTATTGTAAATGTTTTTTAATATCAGAAAATACTTTTTTTCTTAATATTTTGCTACCATACTATAGATTATTTATTAAAAATCTTAAGAAGACTTTGTATTATTTCAAGATGTATTTTGTAGCTTGAGAAGTTTTGAAAAGATTTTTAAAAAATTAAAATTTTTTTTAAAGATTTTGTCGATTTTTGAAGTTTCTTTAACAATATTTTCAAGATTTTTAAGGGGTTTAAAAGGTTTCAACTTTTAATATAATATTTTTTTACGATTCCAGCAAAAATTCAAATTGATTTTAAATTTAAAACAAAACATAGATCTTTGAAGATTTCAAACAAAAGATTTAGAAGCTTTTTAAGAATTTTGCAAGATTCCTAAAATTGTGAAAAAGGAAACTGGATAATTTTAAGGCAATTTTTTTATTTTTGCGGAACTTTGTCAAAATTGTAAGAAAAATTCGAATCATTTTAAAATATATTTAGAAGGTTACATTTTTTTAAAATAATTAAATATTTTAAAATGTTTTAAGAAACTTAAAAAATGTAGATTTTTAAAGATTTCGAAATAAAATTTTGAAGTTTTTTAACGATTTTTACGGTTTCAAGATAATACAAATTTGTTCTACAGATTCATGAAAATATTTAAAGTTATTATTTATTTAAAAACAATTAATTTTAAGATAATATGTAAACAGATTTAAAAACATTAAAAAAGATTTCCAAATTGTCAAAAACGAATCCGGAAGATTTCAAGCCAATTTTAGGAATAATTTGAGTCAGTTTAAAGTATATTTACGAACTGTTTAACTTTTGAAGAGAAGAAAAATATTTTTAAACTTTGAAAGATTTTAGAAAATTTATAATATATATTTTAAGGTTTCCCAATCGGGAAATAGTCGTAAATATATTTTAAACTGACTCAAATTATTCCTAAAATTTTGTAAAATCCAGTAAAATAAGCAAAAAATGGTTTAGAAATGTTCTATATACTTTTTCGACATATCTGACGTTTTGAAAAATCTTTTTGAATTTTCTCAAGAAACTTAGGAAAATTATATTTATATAACCTTAAAGCAACTTAAAAAATAAATAGTTATTCAAAATTTGTATTTTGTATTAACAATCATTTTTCTCTTCAAATTATAATTTGCCTAAACCTTTTTTTTCTTGACTGAAAAATATTTTTTGGTTGAAATTTTTTCTTTTTTATTTGAAAATTCATGTCTTTTGGTAGAAATTTAATATTATTCTATCAAATTTGCAACTGTTTGGTTTAAAATTAAAAAGATTTTGGTTGATTATTCAACTATCTTGTGGAAAATTTGTCTTCTAGGACGAATTCAATTCTTTTTAATTTAAAAATAAAATCTTTTTTAGTTGTAATTCAACTATTATATTTTTCATTGAGATTTTATCTTTTTGGTTAAAAAAGCAATTACTTTGTTAAACTACTTTCTTAAAAATTTACTTTTTTCATTGAAAATTTTTCATTTTAGTTCAAAATTCATCTTTTGGGTTAAAAAGGTAACTATCTTGTTTAAAATTAGTTTTTTATGAACTAAGCTGTTTTTTATTAAAAATTAAAATCTGTTTTGAATCTATCTTTGTTGCAGAAAATTCGGCAATAGGATGTTTCTGGAATATTAAAATGTTCCAAGTATGATATATAAAAATTGTAATATCCTACTTCAGACATTTGAATATCCCAGAAACGTCCCATGGATATCCTGGATATCCCAATTTCCATCTTGCAGGATATCCGAAGGGTTAAACCTGGGATATACCAGATACAACCTGGGAGATAAATGGGTTCGAATGGGATATCCCGATATACCCTATTGGTGGGAGGGAAGAGAATAACAGTTCTTGAGGCATGCTTTAAAAAAAAAAATAAGAGTCAGAAAATATTTATTTTATTAATCTTGTTTTCGAAAATCCTTCTTAATTTTAGCAACTTGTAAGTTGTTTATGTAAGTTAACTTAAGTCTCGTTTAATTTAAACATTCATTGTTTTAAGGCCATGTGACGGGTGGGTCATGTGGCCGGCTTCCTACCTTACTGATACTTTTTTTATTTGTAAATTTATTTTCACACGAATAGCCACATCGAGTTAGAAATCTGGGATAATAAATAAGAAGCACTAAGAAACGCGGCTCTGGTCCTAAATTTTTATAATTATGGAAAAAGTTTTCTTTTGTAACTAATTTTTTGTTGCTTTTTTCATGATTATAAAAATGTAGGGCCAGAGCCGCGTGTCTTAGTGCTTCTTATTCATCATTCAAAATTTTCAACTCGATGTGGCTATTCGTGTGAAAATAAGTTTACAAATAAAAAAAGTGTCGGTAAGGTAGGAAGCC
>JAABKJ010013006.1:0-10399 GCA_011634705.1 Andricus grossulariae
ATGATACCAGAAGTTTGATAAAATACTTTACCTATTAAAATCTAACTTTTTCATGCTTTAAGTATTTCAAAATATGCAGTAGGTGCTTTATATCCGCCAAAGACTTTTTAATCGATTTCCGCCAAAACTGTTTTTTCATAATTACTCTTTTGAATCAAATTTTAAAAGAGAAATTGCAGCAAATCACTATTTTTCTAAACAGAGAAAACTATTTTATGTGAAAAACTAATATGAATATCAAAAAATACGAATGCTATTTATAATAGTCACCGTGCCCCGCACCGACAGCATACTCCACTCTCCCCTACGATCTTAATGGTTTAATCAAGATCACTGTCTTCATCAAGTATTGGCGTCGTGTTGGTATTCGTAAAGATTTTGCTGAGTATCTGTGCTGGCTTTATAATTTTTGACAAGTAGCGAGCATTTCCCAAGTGATATATAATTTCCGTAATATGTCAGCATTACAAATACATTAGCACACTCGCACAAATATCGATTTATTCCCTGCTGTCCTTGGCTATCAGGATTATTTTCGATATAACATCTGTAATATCTTTTTTTGACGTGACGTGATGGAATTTTTACTTGTAGAATGTTGGTACTCTCTTTTAATACTTTGAGATTCACGTTACCATCCGCATTCATAATTTCAGCAAGGTAACAAACTGCTAACAAAGGACTTTTCAACTGCAACATTGACGCGATTAAAACATTAGAATTACCTGTTCTTAGTTTCACCAAAAAAACAGCAATTGCTTGAGTCGAAGAACGCATATATGAATATCTCAAAAATATCATAATTTCCTATAATTGAATCATATTGTCCCACTCTAACCCTCTGTAGACAAATAACTGTTCGGCGGGTAAAGTTAAATTCTCTATCTTATCCATAATCATACGATCAGACCTGATTGCTGAAGATTCCATTAATCTTTGAAGAACGTTAACTTCGACTTCTGTATCATGTGAATGTACCTTTAAAGCAGATAGACATTCTTCGTAGAACTGTTCGTGATTCAGGTGATTTTCACAGCAACGATTGCCCGATGGTATATAGATTCGTCCAACAGTAAATAATTTATTTATTTATAATTTATTATAATTTATATAATTTATATATAATTCATTATATAATTTAATTTCTTTATTAATAAATAATTGCCTGAAGTCTTGCTTTCTGAGAAACTTTTGTCAAATGTTTGCTTGCCGCACAAATACAACAGTATCGACGAGTTGATATTGTGCTTGGTAAGTCGAGTTTCACACATTCCGTATTTGTTGTCTCCGTTGACTTCGATGAACGTGGTTCGAACGTCAGATCTTCATCAGATGTCGACTCTACCTCGCACTCAACGTGTTCACCTATTCCACGTACCGATAATAAATAGACTTTCTCTATAAAAATAATTATTATTACCAAAATGAAGTACTTACCTGTTCTAGCTTTCATCGCTATTTAACGATATTTGTTACAAATAAGATCTTCTATATTTATCCGCTTGCCAAGCAATGATGAGTACAAAGTTTCTTCGTCTTCATGTTCAATTTTCTTTCTTCGCCGCGACACATTTCTCAATAAGCGATTATATGCAACGCAACGTTCTTTGTTCTCCATAGCGAACAAACAAAGTTTACATAAGCAAAGATCACAGTAAACAAAAACCTTGACACTCCCACAATTTTCTGCAAGTTAACTTCACATTTGGAGCACACGCACTGCTACAAAGAGTTCCACTGTACGCTAATGTTCATACACCTTTAGCACTCTAAAAAGAGATTTCGAAACCATTGTTTTGATTTCGATGCCTCAATTTGGCAATAAAGGTAAGTAAAGGTGCTCTTTACTCTCATTAAAAAACAGTCTGACTCAAATGAAGCTCATTTTATTGAACAGTCAGTACAGCGCTGCATTGGCCCCTGGTTTGTATGTAAAAGCCTGTATTTGAGGGGCAAAACATGTGCCTCAATCATGTTTTCTATGAAGTCCCTTCTTGATCAGTTCGTAAAAAATATATGTTACTAATCGGCGTTTGTTAATTTTATGAGAAAAAAATGAAGGTGGCTTTTGTTGAAAAACCTGGTCAAAAAAATGTTTGAAAATTAAAATATTTCTTTTCGCCTTTTACAGTTAACGCGATTTATCCGAGATTTTTCTGTAGTGTTGTCCTAACTATCTCCATGAAATATATTTTCTTCGTTAAAATCGGTTGAGCCGTTTTCCAGAAAAATTGGTCCTTCTTTTTTTGTATTTTCAACTATAACTTCTGAAAAAAATGATTTCTAAGAGCTGGTACTTTGCGTGAATTATTTTCACACTAGAAGACACTTACTCCTGAAATATGAGCCCAATTAGAGCAGGGGCACTTTTCCTATGCTTATTCAGCTAGAGCCTTTATGAAAGCGTTGAAAAGTGTGAGTTAATTCATTCTTGCATCGCTTTTCTTTCTCTTTTTCTATGCATTAGTTTATCTCGAACCTCGAGTCTTCATATGAATTGCAAATCGTTTGATTTAGTGACTTTTTTTAATACTCCTGTGCAATAAAGAAGCTGAAATCGGAAAGTTTTCATTTTTATCGTGCATTCAGAAAGTACGTTCCTGACAAAATAAAAATAAATTACATACTCAGGAATGAAATAAAAAAGGCACGCAGATTTAAGCGAGTATCAATTGATTATGTAAGGCTTTTTTGGGAGGGAGAGGGTCCGAAAAATTTTACGAATCCTTAATCAAGGAGATGGGAAGGTTCAGAGCATTTCTAAATTTAAGTTTCCTCTTTCTATTTTTTTTAATATGCTAATTAACACATGTTTTGGGTGTTCGAATTCATTTTTATACTATAATACATTATTATTTGTTTGATTTCTCTTTATGCTTTTGTAGTCTCGGGCGAAGCCCTTATCCTTATCGCCCGTCTTCCGTACTTTTTCCAAGGAGGGGAATTTAGGGGAAATAAGGGATGGGAAAGTGAGGGGAGGGAAAATGAGGGGACGGGAAGTCGCGAGAGTGAGGAGAGGTGAAATAAGAGGAAATAAAGAAAGGGCAAGTAGAGAAGTGAGGGAAAATGAGGGCGTGGGAAGTAGGGGTAGTGAGGCGAGAGGGATGCTGGGAAAGGAGGCTGGTAATGTAGCGGAAGGGAGGGAAAATGATGGAAAATGAGGGTAAGGAAAGTGGAGGGAAATTAGGGATGGGCTGTATGGAGATGATTAAAAATGATGGTAAGTAGGGGAGGGAAAGTGGGGGCTGGGGATGGGAAGTAGGGGAAGGGGAGTGTGAGTTGCTGAAGCGTGGACAAGGAGAAATGTAGGAGGAAGAAGTTGGGGAGGGGGTGAAGGGTTAAGTGAGGGGAGGGAAAGCATGGGAGGGGGAAGTTTAAACCACTTAACTAACGTCTTAAAAGGCAACAAAATCCTTTTTTGTATACGCGCGGTGCTTACTTTGACTCTTTTTATTATGTAATATTTCATATTACATACGATCATCTAACAAATATACAGTCGTGGTTTTAAATCATTCAAGAAATATGGTGTAAGTCTTTCATAAAAGATTGTAGAATCCCTGGAAATCTTTGTAATACTTTGAAAACCCGTCAATTCTTTTGAAAATTCTATAAATCTCTTTAAATTTTCAAATTTAGTGAAAATTCTCTAAAATCCTTTCAATTTCATGGATATTGTACATAATGCCTTAAAATCGCCCTAAGACGATTGAGCTACCTGGAAATTCTTTAAAACCGTCGCAAAATTGTGAAAATATTTCATTTTGCTTTAAATCTTAAAAATCACATAAAAATCTAACAAATGCTGAAAACTGGTTAAAATCCTTGAAATTCCGTGAAATATTTCGAAATTTTACGAGCTCTCCTGAAATCCGTTAAAATCAGCCATATCCTTCAAATTCGTAAAAATAATTCAGTATCCCACAAAATCCTCTCAAGTCCTTTAAAATCATGTGAATTATTTTTAAAACTCTTGAAATTCCTTCAAATACCTTAAAACCCTTTAAAAACTGTGAAAATCCTTGAAATTGCTTGAAATGGCATAATCCCATAAAAATCCCTTATAATCCTTTGAAATCCGTTGAAATTCCTTAAAATCGCTCAAAATTCGTCGATATCCTTTGAAACCTGTGAAGTCGAAGAAACCCTTTTAAGTCTCTTGGAATCCGTTAAAATTTCTTCTAGCATTTGAAATTTTTGCAAATCTTTTCAAATCCGTTTAAATTTCTTTAAATCTTCAAAATCTCAATAAAACCTCTCATATCCTTCAACTTTGTGAAAATACTTCGGTATCTCAATAAATCCATAACATCCTTTGACATACCGTGACTTATTTTTAAATCTCTTAAAATTCTTTAAAATCCCTTAAAACCCTTTGAAAACTATAAAAATTCTTGAAGTCGCTTGAAGTCTTTGAAATTCCATAAAAATCCTTTTCATGTCTTTAAAATACGTGAAAATCCCTTGAAACCTCTTAAATTTGGTTAAAAACTTTGAAATTCCCCAAGTAATTTTGAAATCTTACGAGATCCCTTAAAATTCATTAAAATGTTTAAAAAACCTAAGAATCTCCTCGAATGTCTTTAAATACCTTCCAATATATTAGGTTTGATTGAAATATTTTAAAAGCGATTACAAATCCTTGAAATCCCTTGAAATCCTTCATAATTTTTCAAAACTTTTCAAAATTTCGTTAAATCTTTTAATATCTTACAAAATCCTATAAATTTCTGGGATATTCTTTGAAATCTTTTGAATTCTCCTAAAATCCTTTCAAGTCATGCGAAGTCATGGAAACTCCCTCGAATCTCCTAAAATGCTATAAAATCCCTTCAAATCCTTTGAAACGTTTGCAAATCTTTTGAAATCATAAAATTCTTCAATATTCTTTGATATTCTGAGAGTTATATTTAGATATTTTTATATCTCTTAAAATATCTTGAAATCTGGGGAAATTGTTTTTAATTCCTCAAGTTCCTTTGAAACCATTCAAAATCTTTTGAAATTCTTTGGTATCAAATGAAATACTTTAAAAGCCAGTAAAATCTCTGTAAATCTGATTAAACTCCTAGAAGTGCCTTAAAATCTTGCAAAATCCCTCGAAAAATGAGACCCTCTCTGAAATTTTACTGGGTAATTTTGTGAAAGCTCTTCAAATATTTCAAAATCATTTGGAATATTTGAACCCTCTCGTAATCCTTTGTAATTACTTAAGACGTCATTAAGTCTCTAAGAGGCTTTGTAAATCTCGTTAAAATCCGTGAAAATTTTAATTCTTTAAAATACTTTAAAGTTTTTTGAAATACCTTATAATCTCTTGATATCCGTCGAAATACTTTCAAATCACTGGAAATCTTTCAAAACTTTTTCAGTCTTTTGAAGTATCTTTTACGATGATAATAATTGATATATTTTCTATATATCGAGCAAAAATATAAAATCTTACGTAAGAAGTGTGTTTGTGGGGGGAGGGGGTCTTAACAATTTTACGAAGCCTCACAATAGGAGCAGGAGGGGCCTAATCTTAAACAAATTATCCTTGTGTAATTAATGGACGTTCCCTAACCTGCATAAATCGAAACTATACTTAAGATAAATGAAAAAAGTTTAGAAAATGTCAAAGTTTTCAGACTTAAAAATTTTGTGAACTTTTTTGGATGAAACAAAAATCAACAATACCCTATCCCGAGAAAAATACTGGCTTGCTTTCACATAAATAAATTTTAATTATGTAATCTAATAGTAAGTGACTCATTCTATAATATCTTGTTCACCATTTTTTTTTAAAAAATGACTTAACTATGTGAAAATGTCACACGGTCTCATATTCCTGACTACATTTTCCCAACGTAGAATGCGTTTATTTCTTCATTTACTGAGCATTAAAATTTTGTTAATGGGTATATTTTTTTATAATAGAACACATAATTAAAAAAAATGTTCATGATAAATTGAATATAACCCGGTCACACGAAAGTTTTTTTGAGATTTTTTGAAACGAAAAAGTTGGATTTTCAAATTAAAATTTATTGGAAAATAAACATTTTCGAAAGTGATTTTCGAAATAGTAATTAAATATTTCACATATTTGCTGAAAGGAAAGTAAATAAGACAATTGCACCATTCATTAGATCGGTAACAGTAATTAAATTTCTTTTGTTAATTATTTTGGCACTCGTTCACGCAAGCATTTTCATAGATGTGAGTGAAGTTAGTCACAAAGAGAGTTTTCATTATAATAATTCGATAGTTTCTTAATTTAACATTATTGCTTTCATTTATAATTAGCCAGGTCATTAATTTTATGAGGCAGAAAATGATTTTTGAATTTGAATAGGCACACTAGCCGAAGTTGTACCTTTTTAGTCAACAAATTAAACAAAATTTAGAGTCGTATATGATTTAGATGTATTTTTTAAAATATTTGTGTTTATTTGAGTTTTGTATTTTTAATTGATTTTTTGTTGCTTTTATTTTCTTAATGCCTTGAAAGTACATGTATGAACTTTTTATACAAAGAGAATTATCTCCTTTCACATTACTATCATTGTAAATCATTCAATTAAAATTTTCAAACTTATTTTTAAGGAAAATAATAATTTTATTGTACTTGTTCCACATTTTTCTATAAGAATTTGACATACGGTTTTCCAATTACAATAATACAATGAGTAAATTAAAAAAAGTTACTCAATATAGAAAAATGTGCACGAGTAAGAAAAGATTATTATTTTTCTTAAAAATGAGATGTAAAATTTTCTTTAAATCATGGACAATAATGGTAATATAAAAGAGGATAATTTGGTATGTATACAAATTTCATGCCTGCATTTTTAAGAATTTGAGAAAATAAAAACTACAAACAATAGAAAAAAATGTAAAAAACTCAAATAAAGGGCTTTCAAATTATATCCGAAGTTGATTTTTTTTAAGAAAAATTTTTTGACTAAGAAGGTGCAACTTAGGCTGTGTGTGTGTTCAGATTCGAAAGTCGTTTTTTTCAAATCACCCTAATATTGAGTTCATTATATTGCAAACAATAGCTGAAATAAATCCTAACAAATACTTTAGGAACCTAAATCTATTTATAAAAATTATACTTACATTTACAGAGTTTTTATAAGCGTTGAAATACAAATGTTATTATTTAAAATTTGAAGAATGAATTTAAAGTCAAAGTACTCATATGGATCTCGCTTATTACTATTTTTATCATGATGATTGTCAGAACTAATAAAAAAATTATTTACTTGAATACGAAATACCTTTTCCAAAAAAAAGTCTCTAAGCGAATTGTGCTGATTTTTTTATCTTCACCCTTAAAATTACGGAAAAAATCCGCTGAAACTTCTATTGAAACATATATTGATTAGATATTTTAAAAATCTCTGTATCTTCAATTATTTTGTTGAGAAAGATATCTATCAAATAAGACGTATTGATTTTATTAGTTTTTTTTTTGTAAGTGGTCTTACAATTTAGAATGGTTAGTATGTATTTGATTATTTGGTTTAGAATTGAGTCTTACCTCAATGACATAAGATTTATTGAGTATCGTGTTTCCAGCTGGTTGAAAGCGCTCCATATCCTTTAAAATTCCTCGTACGATGGAGTCCTCTGCATCGACCAGTCGAAAGGCAGTGATGTTAACGAAATTGTGTTTGAAATCGTCAAGATTGAATGTCTCGATATCCTGCAAAATATATTTTTGAAAATTCAACTGTCATTTTTAACATTCTTTCAAAATATATTAAATAGCTAGAACATTCTACACAGTATTTGCACACAAATTCCTTTTATTTTAGAGACAAAAAGTCGGAATATTTCCGAATAAATTGACTAGATTATTATTATTATTATTGTCTTGTAAGGCGTTGAAACCCATTGTACAATGCCTTTTCATTTCAAAACCCCGGTGAAATAGAGATCTATACACGAATCACCCTCGTTGCTAAAGTCTCATTTAAGTCCTTTAGCATGAGTACATATACCGCTAGACGACTCCACTTCACTGGGTATGGGCCTGTGAAAATTTTTCTTTTACTAAGGTGGGCTTAGAATCACTGTATGAATTTAATCACAAACAATGATAACCCGCGGCTGCATTCAATCTTATTAGAACTAAGAGCATTTGCCTGGACGGTTGCCCAGGGAAGAGAAAAACTGCAAAAAACTACCTCCCGAGTTGAACCTATCAATCCAATACACACAATCATGCCGTCGGTAAAGTGACCGGATACATTTTTTTAATGGATTTTACAGAAAAACTTATACGATTTCAGAACACTGTTCGTAATTTACAGAAAATTTCATAATTATTGCGAAAAAATTCCAGTAAATTAAATATCAGTGACACCATTTTTTTTTAATTTGCATACAGATTTGGAAATTGGATATTTTCGGAAGAAGTAAATTCAAATATTTGAATTTGATTCGAATTTCCTATAAGCTTTTATTTGCTACTTTTTAAAAGTGGAGATTTGTATAAAAAATGTTGCTTTTTTGAATTATAACCCACGCTGTTCTTACTAAGTTAATTTTTTATTTTTCTTCATTCAATAAAAAATATACCAATTTTTAAATCAATCACAACTTCCAATTTGAATAGAAATAGTTTGATTTATATCAGCAACTTCAGTTAAATTTCAGATTTATTTATTAATTGAAAAAATCATATAAAATTAAACACCAAACTCAACAACAAAACTTCAAAGCAACTTTTACCATCAATATGTATGCAAATTTCAAAACTTATAATTTAAAAAAAAAACTTTTCTCAAAAAGTCCTCAGGCGATTATTTTAAGTTTAGTTTTTAATTTTTCATCGGACATCATGGAACCATAATTAATTCTTAATCAATTATGGTTATTAACACAATTAATTATTTATTATTATTTATGATTATCACAATTATTTGTGTGTATTTTTTTTCATGTTGATACTAAATTATAATAATATTATATAGGTTTTTGGAATTTTTCCTTTATTTTCATTGCATTATTTAAGTTGAAATAATTATTTTTGAAAATCAAAGCTTTCCACAAACGGTGAAATTTTGCTTTTTCTAATAAAAAGTTTGAGCTGCTTTTTACATCTTGATCTTGTAATATGAAAAATTTATCTTTAAAATTCGACAATTTGGAGTTTGAATCCATTTATTTTCAATGCTTTTAGTTTAAAACCATATGATTTTCAACTTTTTTAGAAATGATCAAACTTTAATGGCTTACAATAATTTAAATTCTTATTTTTTTAAAGATGAAAATGGCAGGGATTCTTTTTGGACATAAATGACATTTTTCAGCAAGAAAGTCTATCCGATCCCTTTGAATGTTATTTGTTACTGTATGAAATGTTACCTATTAATATTATTTATCATTAAAAAAAAATTTTTTACTTGAAATCTAAAATCATAGTTTTAATGCGCAATTCTAAAACAGGCTTTCGCAAATGTTTGTGTGCCTGTGTGTATGTATGCATGTAGATTTTTAGTCTGTTAGCACGATAACTTTCGAAAGAATGACAGATTGGATTGGGCTTTCGTAAACTTTTCAAGTATCCTGAAATAAAGGACAAGTTCGTTAACCATCGATTTTGGATGAAGATTCAAAAAGCGAGCACATTAAAAAAATTGTTGAGACCACTTTTTTTTAAGAATTGAAAATTCGATGTACTGTTATTAGTAGTACTAAAAAAGAAAAACAATTTATCCTCATGACATTTTTCGATAAGAAGAAAATTGTCAAGTTATGGCATTTTCAAAATCGAAAAAATAACCAAAATTAACATTTTAGGCTGAACAACGCACGATATAAACAAAAAGTTCAGACGAGAAAAATGTTGATTTTTGAACACCATACAATATTGTCGAAACAACTTTTTTAATTTTTTGAAAAATCGAAAATTCAAATTATGATCGCACAAAAAAATAATTAAAACTCAAAAATTCCATTTTACGGTCAAACTATGCAAGATATGAAAAAAGATGACAAAAAAAATTCTGCATATAAAAAAGATATTCAAATTTGCCATGGATCACTTTTTAATAGGATGCGTAGTTTTTGTTTTTTTCGTAAAAAATAACATCGAAAACAAAAAAATTAAAATTTTGTGGAAACTGCGTAGGGTACGTAAAAAGATGAATCGAAAAATATTGTACATTCAAAAAATATCTACAAATTTATTAGCAATCAATTTTTGATAGGATGCGTGGTTTTTGTTTTAATCTTGTTGGAAGTGCAACGGTAAATAGTTTTGTATTAATATTATTATTATTATATCATTAAGCCGTCTCCCTTTCGGAGTAGGCGTGAATTGCTCTGTGGTAAAGTAGTGATGTGTGGATGGGTATATAGGTGAAGGGTAGATAGGTATATAGGTTTAAGGTATAGATATTTT
>JAABKJ010013007.1:0-10399 GCA_011634705.1 Andricus grossulariae
GATATAACCACACCTTTTTTTGTTACAAATTTATCTTTTTTAGTGGAAAATTCAACTATTTGGTTCAAAATTAATTTTTTTTATTGAAGATTTATCATTACAGTTGAAAATTCACTTCTCGGATTAAAAATTTAATGAGTTTGCTAAAAATTCTTTTTTCTTGGTTGAAAATTTATTTTTTTTTTCAATCAAAATTTAGCTACTCCGTGTTTTGTTGAAAATTAGTATTTTACGTTTGAAAATTCAACTGTTTTGTAAAATTCATGTATTTTGTTGAAAATGAATTTCTTTGGTTTAAAATTAATTTTTTTGGTTAAAAATTTAACTATTTTGTTGAAAAAACATTTTTTTTTGTTACAAATTAATTTTCTCAACTAAAAATATAACCACTTTCTTTTTTGTTAAAAATTTATATCTTTTAGTGGAAAATTCAACAAACAATTAATTGAAGATTCATATTTGTATTTGAAAATTTATTTCTATGGTTAAAAATGTATCTATTTTGTTGAATATTATTTTTTTGTGGAAAATTAATTTTTTAACTGAAGATTTAACCACTCTGTGTTTGGTTGGTAATTTATTTTTCTTATTTGAAAATTCAACTATTTAGTTCAAAATTAATTTTTTTATTGAAGATTCATTTTCGCAGTTGAAAATTTATTTATTTTGTTGAAAATTTTTTTTTTTGTAGAAAATTAATTTTTTAACTGAAGTTTTAAATACTCCGTGTTTGATTGAAAATGAATCTTTTTCAGTTAAAAACTAATTTCTTTCATTAAAGATCTAACTATTTTGTTAAAAAATCATTTTTTGGTTAGAAAGTAATTTTTCAACTAAAAATATGACTATCTGATTTTTGGTTGACTTTTTTATTTGAAAATTCAATAGTTCAATATTTACTTTTTAATTTAAGATTTATTTTTGTAGTAGAAAATCTATTTCTTTGGTTAAAAATTTAACTATTTTGTTGAAAATTCTTTTTTTTTTTTAATTACTTTTTTAACTGAAAATTTACTCCGTGTTTGCTTAAAAATTTATCTTTTTTAGTGGCGAATTCAACTATTTGGTTCAAAATTTATTTTTGTATTGAAGATTCATCATTATAGTTGAAAATTCATTTTTTTTGGTTAAAGATTAAATTTTTTTTGTTAAAAGATCGTTTTTTTTGTTAAAAATTAATTTTTTAACTGAAAATATAACCAATCCCTTTTTTGTTAAAAATGTATCCTTTTAGTAGAAAATTCAACAAACAATAATTGGGATTCATTTTTGTAGTTGAAAATTTATTTTTTTGGTTAAAAATTTAACTACTTTGTTAAATTTTTTTGTTTAGAATGTTAATTTTTTAACTGAAGATTTGACTAATCTGTGTTTGGTTGAATATTTATGTTTCTGATTTGAAAATTTAACTATTTTTTTAAGAAATCATTTTTTTTGTTAAAAATTAATTTTGTTGACTAAAAATATCACCACTTCTTTTTGTGTTAAAGTTCATCCTATTTATTGGGCAATAAAAAACAATAATTGAAGATTCATTTTTGTAGTTGAAAAAATTAATTTCTTTTATTAAAAATGTAACTATTTTGATAAGTATTCCTTTTTTTGGAGAACATTTATTTTTCAACTGAAGATTTGACCTACTCCTTGATTGGTTGAAAATTTATATTTCTTATTTGAAAATTCAACTATTTAGTTTGTTTTTTAGATTGATTTTTTGTGTTTAAACAATTATTAAATTTTGAACAAAATAATAAGATCCTATGTCCATTTCCTAAGTTGATAAATTAATTCCGTGCTAAAAAAATCTCAAATTTTCGTTTCCGTTCATGAAAAATCAGGACTCAGCACAGAAAATGAGAAAATCAGGACACTGATAAAAAATCAGGACGTAGATAAAAAATCAGGACACTGATAAAAAATCAGGACACTGATAAAAAATCAGGACACTGATGAAAAATCAGGACACTGATAAAAAAATCAGGACACTGATAGAAAATCAGGACACTGATAAAAAATCAGGACACTAATAAAAAATCAGGACACTGATAAAAAATCAGGACACTGATAAAAAATCAGGACACTGATAAAAAATCAGGACAATGATAAAAAAACAGGAAACTGAAAAAAAATTAGGACACTGATAAAAAATCAGGACACTGATAAAAAATCAGGACACTGATAAAAAATCAGGACACTGATAAAAAATCAGGACACTGATAAAAAATCGCGACACTGATAAAAAATCAGGACACTGATAAAAAATCAGGACACCTCCTGATGAATCAGGAACTAAATTATCCACAAAAAGACACCAAAAGAACGTGTCTGCATTTATATTTGAGGGAATTTTTTGCTCGCCTTATAAAATGAATCACCTCAGTGTGACTTGCTTCTTTATGAGCTGCTTTCCTGCAATCCTCAATGCGATAATACACCTTGGCGCAGAATGAAGACAGCAACTTTCTTCATCAGGACGGCGCTGCTCACTCAATAAATTAATTCTCGTCACAGCTCAAGCCACATAAATCCGGAGAGAAAAATCAAGTATCAAGTGCTCGTCTAAGCAGAAACAGGTTTCGTTCCTTAAAAAGCGACATTGTATCTTGCGGCCAACTAGTAGCCAACCCGTAACGACCTTGCAGACGTTTCGGCGAATGAAAAAAAAAAAAAAAAAAAAAAAAAAATCGACCAATTCTCGAGCCTCGTGCTGTAACTGTACTATTCAGCTGAGAGAGAATACGACTGAAGAAGAGGTACAATCAAAGTTTCACTGGAACCAGTAATCACAGGGTTGGAATGGTGAGGAATGGTCAATTCAGGTTTCAGCGACTCTGGCAATTTCGGTCTAGCAATCGCGGAAACCGTAACCTGTCTCGCGAGACATTTTACCTGAATTGGTTATGGACTACGTTTATTTGGTGAAATAAAAAATAAAAATTGCTTCCGTCTCCTCAGCTCCCGAAAGTGAAATTGAAGTATTTTCGTGCTATAGTATACTTAGGAAGCTTATTTCAATAACATCTTCGTGTTTCACGCACTGGAAATGATGACTGAACTTTCAAAAGTGAAAATAGTATATTATGCACCTAGGGGGAGAAAAAGTGCCATAAATGACCCAAAATTCATTTTTAGAAATTTCCATAAATTTCCGGAAATTTATCAAAATTTTCGGTAAATCATGGTAATTTTACCGGAAATTATAGTAATTTGCCCTAAATTACCCAATATTCAGTTGAAAAAATTTCCATAAATTTCCGGTAATTTATGGTAATTTTACAGGTAAATATGGTAACTTACCATAAATTATCTAACATTCATTTTTAAAAATTTCCATAAATTTCCGGAAATTTATCAAAATTTTCGGTAATTTATGGTAATTTTACCGGTAAATATGCCGACTTGCTATAAATTACGCAATATTCATTTTTAAAAATTTCCATAACTTTCCGGAAATGTATGAACATTTTTGGTCATTTATGATAATTTTACAGGTAAATATGGTAACTCACCATAAATTATCTGAAATTCATTTTTTAAAATTTCCATAAATTTCCGAAAATTTATGACAATTTTCGGTCATTTATGATAATTTTACCGCTAAATATGGTAACTTACCATAAATTACCCAAAATTCATTTTTAGAAATTTCCGGAAATTTATGAAATTTGTCGGTATATTATGGTTATTTTACCGGTAAATATAGTAGCTTACCATAAATTACCCAATATTTATTTTTTCAAATGAGGAGAGGAGAAGTGAGGGAAGTGATTGAACATAAGAGGTGAGGAAGTATGCAGTGGTAGGGCAAGTGAGGAGAAATGAGGTGAGTGGAAATTAGGGGTGAGAAAGTAGGTGAAGTAGGGGAAGTGAGGGGAAATCAGAGGTGGTGGAGTGGAGGAAGTGAAGGGAAACGAGGAAAAGTAGGAGAAATGATCAGAAATAAGAATAAGTAGAGGAGAAGTAGTGGCCGAGGAAGGAAAGTGAGTGAAGGAAAGTGAAGGAAAGTTTTTTTGGGAAATTTCAACTAGAGAAGCGAAGGAAGCGGGAGTAGAGGGGAAAGAAGTTGAGGGAGGGCACGCGAATGGTAAAGAGAGGCGAGGGAAAGTATGGGAGGTGAAGCTAGAGAAATTAGGGAAAATCACGCGAGGTGAAATAGGGAAACTATAGGAGTTTGGAGAGGATGTAGAGGAAGTAAGGGAAGAGGAAGTAGGGGGAGTGTAGAAAATCAAGGAAGGAGAAGTGAGGAAATTGAAGGGATGGAAAGTAGGAGGAATAAGGGGAATTGAGGGGAGAAGTAAGATAAAAGATCGGAAAAAGGGGAAGGAAAGTATGGGGAGGTAGGGAAAGTAAGGGAAAAAGAGTTAGGTGAAAATTAGGGGAGGTTGAGTAGGTAAAGTAGGAGAAGTGAGGAAAAATCAGAGGTGATGGAGTAAATGAAGTGAAGGGAAACAAGGAAAAATAAGAGAAATTATCAGAAATAAGAATAAGTAGGGGGGACGTAATGGCTGAGGAAGGAAAGTAGGGAAAGGGAAATGTCAACTGAAGAAGCGAGGGAAGCCGGAGTAGAGGATAAAGAAGTTGAGGGAAGGCAGGTGAATGGTAAAGAGAGGCGACGAAAAGTATGGGCGGTGAAGCTACAGAAATTGGGGAAAACACGCTAGGTGAAATAGGGAAACTATAGAGTCTTAGAGGAAATGTAGAGGAAATAAGGGAAGAAGAAGTAGGGGGAGTGTAGAAAATCAAGGAAGGAGAAGTGAGGGAATTGAAGGGATGGAAAGCAGGAGGAATGAGAAGAATTAAGGGGAGAAGTAAGATGAAAGATCGGGAAAAGGGGAAGGATAGTAAGGGGAGGTAGAGATAGTAAGGGAAAACGAGTTAAGTGAAAATTAGGGGAGGTTGAGTAGGTACAGTAGGAGAAGTGAGGAAAAATCAGAGGTGATGTAGTAGATGAAGTGAAGGGAAACGAGGAAAAGTAGGAGAAATGATCAGAAATCAGAATAAGTAGGGGAGGGGAAATAATGGGCGAGGAAGACAAGTAAAGAAGGGAATTGTCAACTGGAGAAGCGCAGGAAGGGGGAGTAGAGGATAAATAAGTTGAGGGAGGGCAGGCGAAAGGTAAAGATAAGCAAGGACAAGTATGGGAGGTGAAGGAGGGAAATTAGGGAAAATAACGGGAGGTGGAATTGGGGAAATGAAGGGCAAATAAGGATAGAGGTAGTAGAGGCAGTGAGAGAAAATAAGGAGTGTTGAATTAGAGTAAGTGAGGTTAATGACAGACAGGGAAGTGAGAGGAGGGGTTGTAGGGAAACAAGGCGATGGTACGTAGGCGAAGTAAGGGAAGGAGAAGTAGTGGAATCAAGGAGAAATGTTTTAAGGCTATGTAGAGGGAATAAGCTGGAGTGATAAAAATCAAGGAAAGAGAAGTAAGGGAATTGAAGGGAAGGAAAGCAGGGGTATTAGTATGAAATGAGGGGAAGAGAAGTGAGAGAAGTTATGGGAAATAAGGGGAGCGGAAGTATGGTGTGGTAGGGCAACTGACGGGAAATGAGTCTAGTGGAAATCAGGGCAGGAAGAGTAGGTAAAGCAGGGAAACTGAGAGGAAATCAGAGGTGGTGGAGTAGAGGGAGTGAAGGGAAACGAGAATATGTAGAAGAAATAATTAGAACTAAGAATAAGTAAGGCAGGGGAAGTACTGGCCAAGAGAGGAAAGTAGGGGAAGGGAATTGTCAATTGGAGAAGCGAAGGAAGGGAGAGTAGAGGATAAATAATTTGAGGAAGGGCAGGTGAAGGGTGAACTGGAGGGAGGGAAAGTATGGGAGGTGAAGCTAGGGAAATCACAGAAAATTACAGTAGGTGAAATAGGAGAAAATAAAAGGCAAATGAGGAGAGAGGTGGTAAGGGCAGTAAGAGAAAATGAGGGGTGTTGAAGTAGGGAAAGTGAAGGGAAATAAGGAAGGGGAAGGAGGAAAAGTGAAGAGAAATAAGGTGATTGGAAATTAGAGGACGGAAAGAAGGTGAAGAAGGGAACGTAAGGGAGATCAAAGATGGTAGAATAGAGAAAGTGAAGGGAAACGAGATAAAGTAGAAGTAATCAGAAATATTAATGCCAAGGAAGGAAAGTAGGGGCAGGGAATTGTCAACTGGAGAAGCGAAGGAAGGGGGAGTAGAGAATAAAGAAGTTGAAGGTGAAGGGTGAAGTGAGAGGAGGGAAAGTATGGGAGGTGAAGCTAGGGAAATTACAGAAAAATCACAGGAGGTAAAATAAGGAAGATAAAGGGGCTTATAGGGGAGGTAGAGGAAACAAGGGAAGTGGAAGTAGGGGGAGTGATGGAAAATCAAGGAAGAATAATTGAGGGAATTGACGGGAGCGAAATCAGGGAAAATTAGGGGAACTAAGAAGAGAGGAGTAAGAGAAGTGATGGGAAATAAGGGGAAGGGAAGTATGGAGAGGTAGTGCAAGTGAGGGGAAATGAGTCAAGTGAAAATTAGGGGCAAAAGAGTTGGTAAAGCTAGGGAGGTGAGGGGAAATAAAAGGTGGCAGAGTAGATGAAGTGAAGGGAAACAAGGAAAGGTAGGAGAAATGATAAGAAATAAGAATAAGTAGGGGTGGGGAAGTAATGGGCGAAGAAGAAAAGTAGAGGAAGGGAATTGTCAACTGAAGAAGCAAAATAAGGGGGAGAAGAGGATAAATAATTTGAGGAAGGGCAGGCGAAGGGTGAACTGAAGGGAGGGAAAGTATGGGAGGTGAAGCTAGGGAAATTACAGAAAATTACAGTAGATGAAATAGGGGGACTAAAAGGCAAATAAGGAAAGAGGTGCTAGGGTTAGTGAGATAAAATGAGGGGTGTTGAAGTAGAGGAAGTGTAGAGAAATGAGGAGAGATGAATAGTAAAAGTGAGGGAAAATTTGGAGACGAGAAGTCGAAGAAGTTATGGGAAGTTGTGGGTGTGGCAATATGGCAAGTTATGGGAAATTAAGGGCAATCAGGGGAAGAAAAGTAAAGAAAATGAGAGGAAATGAAGGGAGGGAATGCAGTTGGAATGATGGAAAATGAGTCGAGGGAAAGTAAAGGAAGCAAAGGAAAATGTTTTGAGGGGAAATAAGGGGAGGGAAAGTAGGCAAATTATTCGAAAGAAGAGTGAGTGGGAAAGGAGAAGTGATGGCTGGGAAGGGAAGCAGGGGAAGGGATGTGTCATCTGGATAAGCGAGGGAAAGGGGGAATGGAGGATAAAGAAGTCAGGAAAGGAAAGGCGAAGGGTGAAGTGAGGGGAGAAAAAGTGTAGGAGATGAAGCAGGAGAAGTGAGAGATAATTATGAGAGATCAAATAGGGCAAGTGCGTGCAAATGAGGAGAGAGAAGGTAGGGAAAGTGAAAGAAAAGAGGGAGAAGTAGGGGAAGTTATTGAAAATTATGGGTGTGGAAGTAGAAGAAGATATGCAAAATGAGGCAAGGGGAAGTAGAGGATTTTGGGAGAAATGGGGAAAGGGGTTGAACGACTATGAGGAGATAAGAAGTAAGGGAAGTGATGGGAAGTGAGGGGAGTGGACATAGAGGAAGTGAGGGGAATTTGGGAAGGGTGATCAGTGGAAGTGAGTGGGAGTAAAGGAAGGAGTAATAGGAGAAATGTGGAAGGAAATGTATGAAAAATAAGGGGTGTGATCTGGGGAAAAATTGAACTTTTTTGTTGTCAATCCGATGGTCTCCCATCCAAGTGCTGTCCTCGATTTGGGAGTGAAAAAGATAATTGAATAAGATGTTAATTATTGGTTTTATTAACAATCGGTTAAAATCAGCGGGCTTACACAGAACTAATTTGAAATAAAAATATGAAATTGAACTTGACTTGATTATGCCTGCAGTGATTTTAATGCGTTGGATTTGGAGTCTCCTGGTGCTGGTGTTGGTGGTTTTGGTGATGATGGTGTTGGTGGTTTTGGTGATTTTGGTGCTGATGATTTTGGTGCTGATGATTTTTGTTCCATGAACCGACTGTAAGGTCCGAACACACTCTTAGCCTCATCAGCGTCCATGACAAAACGCTTGCTATGCTCATAACTGTTTATTTTGAGAATTTGGTGGCGGCGATTAAATATTGGAGCAATATTCTCACCCTCAAGTCTCCCAACGATGAAATCATTGAATTTGAATAGGCCAATACTTCCGTTGACTTTATGAAACCCATGATGGTCTTCGATGTAAATATTTTTTGGCACTGTGCTCATGTCAGACGTCCTTACGGTGAACTGACTGCTGGGAACGTTATTTGGTGCTGCTTGTTGCGACGTCTGTGCCGATTTGGACGTTTGGGCCAATTGAGACGTTTGGGCCGATTTGGACGTTTGGGCCAATTGGGACGTTCGGGCCAATTGGGACGTCTGGGCCGATTTGGACGTTTGGGCCAATTGGGACGTCTGGGCCGATTCGGACGTTTCGGCCGATTTGGACGTCTGGGCCAATTCAGTCGTTTGGGCCAATTCAGTCGTCTGGGCCGATTTAGGCGTCTTTCCGCGGGACTGTTTTTTTCCGTACCGCCTTCCTGTGGACGGAGAGGACGTACTGGCTTCACCTGCCGTACTCAAAGCTTCATTTCGTGGCGGTGAACTTGATTCTGTGAAAATAAAAATAAATTTATAGGTCTTTAAAGAAAGAGAATATAAATCAGAACAAATGAAAATCCTAATTCTTCTTTAAGAACCAAAATTTGAAAATCATTTTTAATTAATTTTTTGCTGAAAAAGGATCTTCTCCTTTCACTCCGCTGGGATTCGAACCACAAAACTTCTGATTTCCGGTCAGGTGCTTTTCCCATTAAGCTACTAGAGAGATCAAGAGATGAAACTTTATTTAAGAAAATATACGCATTATTATGCTAGATGAAACAAACCATAATTTTAAAGGAATCTGCATTATCATTAGACATTAACAGAAAATTTTTAACGTCTTTTTCAGACTAGATGGAGTTATGGATTTGAAATCATTTTCAATTAATTTTTTTCTGAAGAAAAGATCTTTTCTTTTCAAACAAAATATTTCAATTTAAAAAAAAGTAAAAGAATTTTCAACTAAGAAGATTAATTTTCTGCCAAAAAAGACGAGTTCTCAACAAAATAAATAAACTTTTAATGAAATAGTTGATTTTTTAAATACAATGATGAATTTTTAACCAAAAATTTACCATAGGTAAATATAAAATAAAAATTTTTTCTTCAACAAAATAGTTCAATTTCTAACCAAAGAAATGAATTATCAACTAAAATCATGAAACTTCAACCAAAATATATATTTTTAACCAAAGAAATGAATTTTCAACCAAAATGATTAATTGTCTGCCAGAAAAGACGAATTCTCAACGAAATATATTTTTAATAAAATAGTTGATTTTTCAAATAAAGTGATAAGATATTATCCAAAAATTTAATATGGGTAGATAAATATATAATAGAAAAAATAATTTTCAAACAAAATAGTTCAATTTTCAACCAAAGAAAGAAATTTTCAACTAAAATCATGAATCTTCAACCAAAAAAATAGATTTTCAACCAAAAAGATTAATTTTCTGCCACAAAGTACGAGTTTTCAACAAAATAAATAAATTTATAATAAAATAGTAGATTTTTCAAATTAAATCATAAATATCTAACCAAAAATTGGCTATAGGTAAATTTACAATAAAAAAAAATGTCAGCAAAATAGTTTAATATTGAACCAAAGAAATTAATTTTAACTCAAATCATTAATCTTAAAAAAAATATATATTTTTAACCAGAGATTAATTTTCCGCTAAAAAGTCGACTTTTAAGAAAAAAACTTTTTCAATGAAATAGTTTATTTTCGAAGAAAAAAAATGATAATTCATTAACCAAAAATTTACTATGGCTAGATAAATATATATTAGACAAAATAATAATTTTCAAACAAAATAGTTCAATTTACACCCATAGAAATGAATTTCAACCAAAAAGATTAATTTTCTGCCAAAAAGACGAGTTTTCAACAAAATAAATAAATTTTTAATGAAATAGTTGATTTTCCAAATAAAACTATAAATATCTAATCAAAAATTGGCTATAGGTGAATTTACAATGAAAAAAAATTTCAGCAAAATAGTTTAATATTGAACCAAAGAAATGAATTTTAACTAAAATCATGAATTTTCATTAAAAATATATATATGTTGAACCAAAGAGATGAATTTTTCGCCAAAAAACTCGGATTTTGAACAAAATAAATAAATTTTCAATGAAATAGTTGATTTTTTAAATACGATGATATATTTTTAACAAAAAATTTACTATAGGTAAATATAAAATAAAAATTTTTTCTTCAACAAAATAGTTCAATTTCTAACCAAAGAAATGAATTATCAATTAAAATGATGAATCCTAAACCAAAATGATTA
>JAABKJ010013008.1:0-10398 GCA_011634705.1 Andricus grossulariae
AAAATCATGGCATTTTTAGGACTTTTTGACAGGTTCCAGGGATTAATTTAATGGTTTTCACTGAATTTTATAATAATTTTCGAATATTTTTCTAATTAATTTATAGTGATTCTAATTTGAAATTGTTATTCTTTTTGAATTCGAGGGAACTCTCGATTGACTTAATGGCTTGAAAGGAGTTTCAAATCTTTCGTTTCCTCTTATAAAAATCACGGCATTTGTAGGACTTTTTAGCAGGTCCCAGGGAATAATCTGATGGTTTTCACTGTATTTTATAATGATGTTCGAATATTTTGCTAATTAATTTATAGTGATTTTATTTTAAATTGTTATTCTGTTTGAATTTGAGGGAATTTTCGGTCGTTTTAATGGTTTGAAAGAAGTTCCAAAGTCTTTTTTTCCTCTTATAAAAATCATGGCATTTTTAGGACTTTTTGACAGGTTCCAGGGATTACTTTAATGGTTTTCACTGAATTTTACAATAATTTAAGATATTTTTCTAATTAATTTATAGTGATTTTAATTTGAAATTGTTATTCTGTCTGATTTCGAGGGAATTCTAGATTGATTTAATGGTTTGAAAGAAGTATCAAAGCTTTTTTTAATCTTATAAAAAGCATGGCATTTTCAGATCTTTTTGACAGGTTCCAGGGAATAATTTAGTGGTTCTCACTGAATTTCATAATAATGTTCGTATAGTTTTCTCAATAATTTATAGTGGTTTTAATTTCAAATTGCTTTCATTTTGAATTCGAGGGAATCCTCGATTGATTTATTGGTTTAAAATAAATTTCAAAAGTTTTGTTTCCTCTTATCAAAATCATGGCATTTTTAGGTTTTTCTGACAGGTTCCAGGGATTAATTTAGTGGTCTTCACTGCATCTTTTAATAATGTTCGAATATTTTTCTAATTAATTTATAGTGATTTCAATTTGAAATTGTTATTCTTTTTGCATTAGCGGAAACTCTTGATTGATTTTAATGGTTTGAAAGAAGTTTCAAAGCTTTTTCCTTTTATAAAAATCCTGGCATTTTTAGCACTTTTTGACAGGTTCCATGGATAAATCCAATGGTTTTCACTGGATTTTATAATAATGTTCGAATATTTTTCTAATTAATTTATACTGATTTTAGTTTGAAATCTTTATCCTTTTTGAATTCGGGAGAATTCTCGATTGATTTAATGGTGTGAAAGGAGATTCAAAACTTTTTTTTCCATTCTAAAAATCATGGCATTTTTAGGACCTCTTGTCAGGTTCGAGGTATTAATTTAATGGTTTTCACTGAATTCTATAACAATGTTCGAATATTTTTCTAATTAATTCATAGTTATTTGAATTTGAAATTGATATTCTTCTTTAATTCGAGGGAAATCTCGATTGATTTTAATGGTTCGAAAGAAGTTTCAAAGCTTTTTTTCGTCGTATAAAAATTATGTCATTTTTAGGATATTTTGACAGGTTTGAGCGATGAATTTAATGGTTTTAACTGAATTTCATAATAATGTTCGAATATTTTCCTGATTAATTTATAGTGATTTTAATTGGAAATTGTTATTCTTTTCGCATTTGCGGGAATTCTCGATTGATTTTAAAGTTTTGAAAGGAGTTTCAAAACTTTTGTTTCCTCTAATAAAAATCATAGCATCTTTAAGACTTTTTGAAATGTTCCCGGGATTAATTTAATGGTTTTCGCTAAATTTTATAATAATATTCTATTATTTTTGT
The DNA here is from genome assembly GCA_011634705.1 of Andricus grossulariae. Classification (NCBI taxonomy): domain Eukaryota; kingdom Metazoa; phylum Arthropoda; class Insecta; order Hymenoptera; family Cynipidae; genus Andricus; species Andricus grossulariae. Next base: position 1,728 of record JAABKJ010013008.1, read on the forward strand.
GATCAATTCATAGTAATTTTAATTTGAAATTGTTATTCTTTTTGAATTCGAGGGAATTCTCGATTGACTTCAATGGTTTGAAAGAAGTTTCAAAGCTTTTTTTTCCTCTCATAAAAATCATAATATTCTTAGGTCTTGTTGACAGGTTCCAAGGATTAATTTAATGCTTTCCATTGAATTTTATAATAATGTTCAAATATTTTTCTAATTAATTTATAGTGATTTAAAATTCTTTTTGAATTCGAGGGAATACTGGATTGATTGAATGGTTTGAAAGGAGTTGCATAACTTTTATTTCCTCCTATGAATATCATAGAATTTTTAGGACTTTTTGGCAGGTTCCAGGGATTAATTTAATATTTTCCACTGAATTTTATAATTATATTCTAATATTCTTCTAATTAACTTACTCAGATTAGATCAAGACCTCCACAGTATTTCAGGAATTCCTTCTCTTTTTACATTTTCGAGAATATTTCAGAGAAATCCACTTAAAGCGCTCAATATTTCCAACAGTTAATTTAAAAAAAAAAAAACGTTATTGTAAGAGGACCGTTGATACATGGGTACCCTTTATTCTCAAAATCAGTCGCGGGCGTGCTTCTGAAGAGAAAGGTCGTGTCTCCAAGAATTTGGGAAAGAAACAAACTATAAAATTCTAAAATTTGAATATTTCCATAAATTGTGGCTCTGAATACAGACGATTTCATAAATGATTTCTAACCATGTAACTCAAGTGCAACCTGCAAATCGGGAAGAAAATAGAAAATGTTGGAGTCTACTTTGACAGATGAGTAGATTATACCAATTTATATTAATCTTGCGATCAAAGAAAAATTGTAAAGGCAAGCTTCAAATAACAGTGAATTTCTTCTGCTAATAAAAATTTAGACGTTGACGCGTCTCATATGATAATAAAGCTTTGGGGTGGGGGAGGGGGGTGTATTGAGATTTTTTTTCCACAGAACCCATTACTGTTTTTTTATGTCTTGTTTCAAAATACTCATTTATAGTGATTGGAAGTTGTTTTAAAATATTCGAGGAAATTGTCAATTGAATTTAGTAGTTTGGATGGAATTAATTAATTAATTAAGAATGGGACTAATTTAATGGTTTCCACTGAATTTTGTAATGATATTCGAATATTTTTACAATTAATTTATACTGATTTGAATTTTAAATTGTTATTCTTTTTTAATTCGAGGGAATTCTCGATTGTTTGAACGGTTTGAAAGGAGTTTCAAATCTTTTATTTCCTCTTATAAAAATCATAGCATTTTTAGGACTTTTTGACAGGTTTTAGGGATTAATTTAATGGTTTTTGCTGAATTTTATAATAACATTCTAATATTTTTCTAATTGATTCATAGTGATTTGTATTTGAAATTGTTATTCTTTTTATTTCGAGGGAATTCTGGATTGATTTTAATGGTTTGAAACAAGTTTAAAAAAATATATTTTTTCAGACACAAATGTCATAACATTTGATTTAATGGAATTTGATTTTAATGGTTTGAAAGAAGTTTCAAAGATTTTTTTTCCTCTTATGAAAATCATGTCAGTTTTACGACTTTTGGACAGGTTTATGGGATTAATTTAATGGCTTTAACTGAATTTTATAATAATGTTGGAATATTTTTCTTATTAATTTATAGTGATTTGAATTTGAAATTGTTATTCTTTTTGAATTAGAGGGAATTCTCGATTGATTTAATGGTTTGAAAGGTGTTTCAAAACTTTTTTTCTCCTCTTGTAAGAATTATCGCATCATTACGACTTTTTTACAGCTTCCAGGGATTAAATTAATGGTTCAAACTCAATTTTATAATAATATTGGACTATTTTTCTAATTAATTCATGGTGATTGAAATTTGAAATTGTTATTTTTTTTGAATTCGAGAGAATTCTCGATTGATTTTAATGGTTTGAAAGGAGTTTCAAAAAAATTTTTTCCACTTACAAATATCATAGCACTTGATTTAATGGAATTTGATTTTTATGTTTTGAAAGAAGTTTTAAAGCTTTTTCTCCTCTTACAAAAATCATGTCATTTTTACGACTTTTCGACTGTTCGATGGGATTAATTAAATGGCTTTCACCGAATTTTATAATAATGCTCGATTACTTTTCTCATTAATTTATGGTGATTTATATTTGAAATTATATTCCTCTTGAATTCGAGGGAACTCTCTATTGATTTAGTGGTTTGAAAGGAGTTTCAAAACTTTTTCTTTCCTTTTATGAAAATCATAGGATTGTTACGACTTTTTGACAGGTTCAAGGATTAATTTAATGGTTTGCACTGAATTTTATAATGACGTTCGAATATTTTTCTAATTAATTTATAGTGATTTTGATTTCAAATTGTTATTCTTTTTGCATTTGCGGGAATTCTCGATTGATTTTAATTGTTTGAAAGAAGCTTCAAAGCTTTTTTTTCCTCTTATAGAAATCATGGCATTTTTACGACTTTTTGACAGGTTTGAGTGATTAATTTAATGGTTTTCACTGAATTTCATAATAATTTCCGAATGCTGTTCTAATAAATTATAGTGATTTGAATTTGAAATCGTTATTCTTTTTGAATTCGAGCGAATTGTCGATTGATTTTAGTGGTTTGAAAGAAGTTTCAAAGCTTTTTTTTGCCTCTTATAAAAATCAGGGCATTTTTAGGACTTTTTGACAGGCTCCAGGGATTAACTTAATGGTTCTCACTGAATTTTATAGTAATTTGCGAATTTTTTTTTAATCAATTTATTGTGATTTGATTTCAAAATTCTTATTCTTTTTGAATTCGAGGGAATTTTCAATGGATTGTAATGGTTGGAAAGAAGTTTCTAAACTTTTTTTTCCTCTTATAAAAATCGTGACATTTTTAGGACTTTTTGGCAGGTTTCAGGGATTAATTTAATGGTTTTCACTGAATTTTATAATAATATTTTAATATTATTCTAATTAGCTTACTCAGAATAAATCAAGACCTCCACAGTATTTCAGGAATTCCATCTCTTTTTACATTTTCGAGAATATCTCAGAGAAATCCACTTAAAGCGCTCAATATTTCCAACAGTTAACTTGAAAAAAAATACGTTATTTGTAAAAGGACCGTTGATACATGGGTACCCTTTATTCTCAAAATCAGTCGCGGGCGTGCTTCTGGAGAGAAAGGTCGTGTCTCCAAGAATTTGGGAAAGAAACAAACTATAAAATTCTAAAATTTGAATATTTCCATAAATTGTGGCTCTGAATACAGACGATTTCATAAATGATTTCTAACCATGTAACTCAAGTGCAACCTGCAAATCGGGAAGAAAATAGAAAATGTTGGAGTCTACTTTGACAGATGAGTAGATTATACCAATTTATATTAATCTTGCGATCAAAGAAAAATTGTAAAGGCAAGCTTCAAATAACAGTGAATTTCTTCTGCTAATAAAAATTTAGACGTTGACGCGTCTCATATGATAATAAAGCTTTGGGGTGGGGGAGGGGGGTGTATTGAGATTTTTTTTCCACAGAACCCATTACTGTTTTTTTATGTCTTGTTTCAAAATACTCATTTATAGTGATTGGAAGTTGTTTTAAAATATTCGAGGAAATTGTCAATTGAATTTAGTAGTTTGGATGGAATTAATTAATTAATTAAGAATGGGACTAATTTAATGGTTTCCACTGAATTTTGTAATGATATTCGAATATTTTTACAATTAATTTATACTGATTTGAATTTTAAATTGTTATTCTTTTTTAATTCGAGGGAATTCTCGATTGTTTGAACGGTTTGAAAGGAGTTTCAAATCTTTTATTTCCTCTTATAAAAATCATAGCATTTTTAGGACTTTTTGACAGGTTTTAGGGATTAATTTAATGGTTTTTGCTGAATTTTATAATAACATTCTAATATTTTTCTAATTGATTCATAGTGATTTGTATTTGAAATTGTTATTCTTTTTATTTCGAGGGAATTCTGGATTGATTTTAATGGTTTGAAACAAGTTTAAAAAAATATATTTTTTCAGACACAAATGTCATAACATTTGATTTAATGGAATTTGATTTTAATGGTTTGAAAGAAGTTTCAAAGATTTTTTTTCCTCTTATGAAAATCATGTCAGTTTTACGACTTTTGGACAGGTTTATGGGATTAATTTAATGGCTTTAACTGAATTTTATAATAATGTTGGAATATTTTTCTTATTAATTTATAGTGATTTGAATTTGAAATTGTTATTCTTTTTGAATTAGAGGGAATTCTCGATTGATTTAATGGTTTGAAAGGTGTTTCAAAACTTTTTTTCTCCTCTTGTAAGAATTATCGCATCATTACGACTTTTTTACAGCTTCCAGGGATTAAATTAATGGTTCAAACTCAATTTTATAATAATATTGGACTATTTTTCTAATTAATTCATGGTGATTGAAATTTGAAATTGTTATTTTTTTTGAATTCGAGAGAATTCTCGATTGATTTTAATGGTTTGAAAGGAGTTTCAAAAAAATTTTTTCCACTTACAAATATCATAGCACTTGATTTAATGGAATTTGATTTTTATGTTTTGAAAGAAGTTTTAAAGCTTTTTCTCCTCTTACAAAAATCATGTCATTTTTACGACTTTTCGACTGTTCGATGGGATTAATTAAATGGCTTTCACCGAATTTTATAATAATGCTCGATTACTTTTCTCATTAATTTATGGTGATTTATATTTGAAATTATATTCCTCTTGAATTCGAGGGAACTCTCTATTGATTTAGTGGTTTGAAAGGAGTTTCAAAACTTTTTCTTTCCTTTTATGAAAATCATAGGATTGTTACGACTTTTTGACAGGTTCAAGGATTAATTTAATGGTTTGCACTGAATTTTATAATGACGTTCGAATATTTTTCTAATTAATTTATAGTGATTTTGATTTCAAATTGTTATTCTTTTTGCATTTGCGGGAATTCTCGATTGATTTTAATTGTTTGAAAGAAGCTTCTAAGCTTTTTTTTCCTCTTATAGAAATCATGGCATTTTTACGACTTTTTGACAGGTTCGAGTGATTAATTCAATGGTTTTCATTGAATTTCATAATAATTTCCGAATGCTTTTCTAATATATTATAGTGATTTCAATTTGAAATCGTTATTCTTTTCGAATTCGAGCGAATTGTCGATTGATTTTAGTTTTTTTTCCTCTTATAAAAATCAGGGCATTTTTAGGACTTTTTTACAGGTTGCAGTGATTAACTTAATGGTTTTCACTGAATTTTATAGTAATTAGCGAATTTTTTTCTAATTAATTTATTGTGATTTGATTTCAAAATTCTTATTCTTTTCGAATTCGAGGAAATTTTCAATTGATTGTAATGGTTGGAAAGGAGTTTCTAAACTTTTTTTTCCTCTTAGAAAAATCGTGACATTTTTAGGACTTTTTGACAGGTTCCAGGGATCAATTTGATGGTTTTTACTGAATTTTATGATAATGTTCGAATATTTTTCTAATTCATTTACTGGGAATAAATCAAGACCTCCACAGTATTTCAGGAATTCCTTCTCTTTTCAGATTTTCGAGAATATCTCAGAGAGGTCCACTTAAAGCACTCAATATTTCCAACAGTTAACTTGAAAAAAAGGCATTATTGTGTACTGACCCTTGACACATGGGTACCCTTCATTCTCAAAATCAGTCGCGGGCGTGCTTGTGAAGAGAAAGGTCGGGTCTGCCAGAATTGGGGAAAGAAACCAAATATAAAATTCTGCAGTTTGATTATCTTCATAAATTGTGGCTCTGAATACAGACGATTTCTTAAATGATTTCTAACCGTGTGACTCAAGTGCAACCAAGTTTGCGAGATGAGTAGATTATACCAATTTACATTAATCTGGCGATCAAAGAAAAATTTTAAAGCTAAATACTTCAAATAACGCTTAATTTCTTCTCCTAATAAAAATTGAGACTTTGACGCGTCTCATATGATGTAAAATGGGGGGGGGGGAATTGATATTTTTCCCACTAAAACCCATTACTGTTTTATTTTGTTATTTCTTGTTTCAAAATACTCATTTATAGTGATTTGAAATTGTTTTGAAATATTCGAGGAAATTTTCAATTGATTTTAGTAGTTTGGATGGAAGACTGGTGACCATCTCAGCATAAAACATCAACCAATTGCGACTTTCGGTTTCTTTCCTTGCTCCGCCCCTTCCCAGTAACAGAAGTTTTGGTGGGACTGACGTTACAGCAATGACTGTCCACCGTACGACGAATCACTTCTTAACTCGGACATGACTTTCGACTTGCAAAACAAAATACGTGCATAAAAGTGGTAGTTGGGTGTAAAATTTAGACCAAGAATAATACAAACAATAAAATTGCCTCGGAAAGGACTGAAACAATGGTGTACAATTTAGACCAAGAATAATATAAACAATAAAATAGCCTCGGAAAGGACTGAAACTATGCTTGACGAAATGCATACATACGGTAAACGTAAAGGTCAAGTTTCAGGCGATGAATGGAGACTGGGTGTTTGGAATGCTAAAGGAGTGAATGATCTTAAGGTAAGAGAACTAGGAGAAACTATGCACATAAGAAAACTAGATATTTTATGTGTACCTGAGATGAAGAAAAAGGGTCACGAATGTAGAAACATAAAAAATAGGATGTTGAAAGGCGGTTTTGAAATCTAGTGAGGAGTAGGTAGTAAATCTCATAGTAGTCAAGGGGTCGGTTTAATTATGAATGAAAAAGAAAGACGGCATCTCAAAATTATGATATTGTATCTTCCAGATTGTTGTGAGATAGAATGAAGGTAGGTATCAAAATATAATTCATGATAGCGTGCTACGCCCCAGTTGAGAGCGATCTGAGAGAAGTCCAAGACGCCTTCTGGGACACTTTAATTGATACAATATGTACTTGCGTTCACGTGAAAGAATAATTTTGCTAGGAGATAAAAATCGATGGGTCGCCGTCCAACTTCCATATACTGATACAGATAGTGTACTAGGTAACTTTGGGGATCCAAGAAAAAATGATAACGGGGAAAAGTTAGTTAGCGTATGCTTCGAAAAGGTCATATTTATTACAAATACTTGGTTTCGACATAAAATGATATGCACGTACACCTGGTGTAGAGAAAATAACCGCAGTATAATTGACTTCGTTATTGCGAATGAAAGACTAAGAGAACTAGTTAAAGGTACAAGAGACATGAGAGGTTCCGAATGCAATAATGATCATTAACTTTCAGTCTATATAATAAACTTAGGGCAGGGGTGGAGAAGAAAGAAAACAAAAAAGCGAAACAAACACGAATCAAGATTGATCATATATGAGGCAAATTGGAAGGCGCTTAGAATCAATGAAGATATAGAGGGCGCGTGGACTTTGTTACGGGATATCATTGTTAAAACTGCGATTGAAGTATGACGTACGGCGGTTGTACGAAGGAAATCTGGTGTTGCATGGTAGAATGATGAAATTAAGGAAGCCTAACAAGAAAAGAAAGAAGCGTATGAGAGAATGTTAAATATCACAAGTCTTAATGATGAGGAGAGAAATAGACTTGAAAATGATCACAGACACAAAAAGAGGAAAGTTAAACGACTAGTCAAGAAAAGTACAGATAAAATCAGATCAGAAGAAGAGAAGAAATTACAAAACGACTTCCAAGGAACCATGAAACTAATATTTAAGGAGATGAAGGGAAGTGCAAGTACGGAGTTTGCCAGTATGAGAAACAGCAAAAGTGAAATGCTATATGATACAGACGGGATAGTAGACGCTTTAAAAAATTCTTTTAAAGAATTATTAGGAGGTGAAGATATAGGGCAACAGAGCTGCGAAATAGAAAATAATGCATTAGAAAACCCAATTGAAAAAGTCTGTGTCACTGAGGTTAGAGATATAATTAAGAGTTTAAAATATGGTAAGGCTGCTGGTGTAGACAGTATTAGCGCTGAAATGTTTAAATGCGGGGGTGAGTACATACCTCACAGGTTGTGCAAATTCATAAATTTATGTATCAAGACGGGACAAGTCTCAGACGATTGGAAAAACGCGATTATCGTACCAATATACAAAAGAAAGGGAGATAAAAACAAATGCAACAATTACAGAGGTATCAGCTTACTAAGTACCGTGAGTAAAATATACTTAAAAGTACTTATTCGTAGGGTAATGGAAATTACAGAAGAAAATATATGGGAAGTCCAAGGTGGATTTATGCCAGGAAGATCATGTACAGATCAGATACTTAGCTTAAGACAGATCACAGAAAAAAGTTTGAAAGTAAGAAAGAAAGTTTTCTGTGTATTTGTTGACATAGAAAAAGCATGCGACAAGGTAAATAGAAGTAAAATTTGGGAAGTCCTTAAGGAGTACGGAATCCAAGGATGGCTCCTACAAGCAATACAAACAATATATGCACACAGTAAAGCGAGTGTAAGGGTTAATGGGAAACTGAGTGACTGTTTCGATATTGTGCAAGGCCTCTTCGACGAAGAAGGTATAGATCTCGAAACAGTGAAGGTGCGTAGGTTGGCTTTCACAGATGATAAGATTGTTATGGCAGAATCAATCGAGGACATTAAAGGATTGTGCACAACTCCTGGTACAAGTACCTGACTAGTGTGCATCCTGCGTTGGCTAGGTGTTTTCAGAAGATCATCGAACAACCAGATCTGA